>JABFFF010000208.1:0-120833 GCA_013623665.1 Fusarium sublunatum
AGTATAAGGTGGTAAAACAGAGCAATAAGGGGTTGTCGTGGAGCCGTTGGAGCGGTGGTTTCGAAGCCGTTTTCCCTCAGATATTTGGGCTTTTGCTGGTGTTGTGGTTGGCTATATGGTCTTTTCATCTGAGCTTCTCTGGGGATCATGTTCCTGGATTTAGGGGTGAGGTATGGAAATTTGGTGAGGTCCGTAATGCGACTTGGAGACTCTCCTAGTGAGCTCAATGATTTGCGTATATTCAAGCTCAAGAGGGAGCCGAGGTCTAGTACATTAAATGTCTTTCATCTCTTGTCTTGATAACAAATACGCATCAAATCGATAGCCCATGAATGATTAAATACTATTAGACAGAGAAACATGAGAACATAAGAAATTATTTGGCAAGACTTTATTTAGGACGAGATAGGCTTGCGCAAGAATCATGTCGCACTCAGCCATGGATCGCCTTGATTTGAAAACACATCAGTCATGTTAGTTGAGAAACCAAACGAATACCTCATACTTTCGTTGCAGTTCTATTTTTTGTTTCGCTCTCTTTCTCATTGTTCCAGTTCACAGTGTTCATTTATCCTTGAACAAGGAACATGTAAGACATATCCACCTGACACCTCAAATTACCATCTTTATCACTCTGTCCTTTTACCTTCAATGGCCCCAGTGAGCCTCTTAAATCTTCAAGCCATGACTTCAACCTTTTGTCCACCAAACTTCGTTTTCTAGCGTACGTCAGTGTTCTTGTTCAAAAAGGGGGCCAGATATTAGACCTACTACCAGGGGGCAAGAGCAAACGAAACTGAGCGCAGCGGCCGCCATAAAAAAGGCCCAGATGCTTTTCATGGCATTTGCAATTTCTGGTATAACCAGGGCCTTGTCAGACTCGGAAAGGGCTTTGAACGCGGCGCTGCTGGTGCCAGCAATGAGGTTGCCAATCTCAGTGTCGGAAGCGCTAGGGAGTGCATTACCGACTTTGTCCACGGCCACGTTGTGGAAAAGACTACCACTGATTGCGAGGAACAGCACCATGCCAAGATCTTGGGCTGTAATCGGTACCTGCATTAGCTACAGGCTCACCCTGGATAGATATCCAAGGATGGGAGACTTACAAATTGTCATAGCACCAACTGCATTGGCAATCTCACGGGTAGGTACCAGGGACTGCACAATGGCGAAACCCGCAACAATGTAGCATCCGGCACCTGCTCCGACGAGAATATTGTAGCCGTATACTTTAGCGTTGGTTGTATTCTCATCAATTGTATCTGCAATCAATTAGAAATGTGGCCTCAAGTTTCAGATGTCAACTTACACATTAGTGCGCTGCCAATGAGGGCAAGGGCACTTCCTCCGATATACCAGACAGGAATCAAGCCGTGCTTGGGCATTAGGAACCCGTTAAACATCGAGGCTGATACCATGAGCATAATAAGCGGAAGCAAGCGAACACCAGCCTCAAGAGCACCATCACCCTGGAGGTTCATTTCAGTAAGGAATTCAAGAGACACCTGGAAGTCCTACCTTGATAAATTGAAAGTATAAGGGGACGTAATATGTCATGGCCTAGAGCTTGTCAGCTAGCTGAATGTTTTCAATGTTTGGAACTTACAAGAATGATGCCTGACGACAAAAAGACTTGGAGCTGCATGTTGACTAGAGTTAATTGCTTGAAGAAGTGCAAGGGGCATAAGCGGTTCTCCTTTGAGACTAGGGGATGCAGCTTGAGCAAGACAATAAAGGCCACCAAAAGAACGCCGGTCAGAGTCCATAGTGCAATTATGGTACCCGAATTAAACGAGTAGACTACACCACCAAAGGTGAGGGCGATGGTCAAACAAGTAGATCCTGCAAGAAAGATGACGGCATTGACCCAGTCAACGAGACGCAACTTGTCTGTGAACCTCTTGGTAGGATTGGGATCAACGTTAGGGAATAGAAGAAAGCAAGCTGGAGCAAAGGCAGCTCCGATGAGAAGTTTGATATAAAACCCCTGATATTATGATAAGTAATTGGCAAGCGTAAGAGTGAACAGAGGCTACATACCCACCTCCAAGTAGCGCTGCTGGCTGCAAATGCGCCTCCGACCTGAGAAGAGGGATCAGCTTGCAGAGACGATACTAGTTAGGAGATGACTCTTACCACTGGGCCAAGAACACTACCAATGCCCCATACGACAGTACTCCCAGCAAGATACGCTGGCTTCTCCTGCTGGTTGGAGAGGACTGACACGTACGTCAAGGTTCCTGAATACATACCAGAGCCGCCCACACCGGCAATGACACGACCTATGATGAGGGCCTCGATATTAGGTGCAGCACCACAAATGGCGCTTCCAACCTCAAAAAGGACGATGTTGAAGATCTAGACCCATTTGATGTTGAAGACGCCATACACCTTGCCCCAGAGAAGGATGAACATGGTGCCGAGGGCGAAGCCGGTACCGATCCATGACATTAACTCGAGGTGTCCAAAGTCGTTGATGATACTGGGCTGAATATTTGCAACTATGGTGTTGTCCAAGGCGAAGAGAAGTGTCGTTGAGAGCATGGCCGTATATGCGACAGCCCACTGAGTGCAATAATGTCAGCAAAGGAACCTACGTACACAAAGGGTCAACTGCTTTGGGATTGCTCACCCTCCAGCCGTGAATGTTACGAGGGCTGTCTCCACCAACAGATGGATCGCTGCTACCGACATGCTCACCAGTAGGGTTCTGGCTTCTTGAGTCTGTGGCATCTGCAGGCTTTTCGGTGTACGGCGTGTTGGAGCCCGCCAAGGTACTTTGGTCGCTCATGGTAAGATAATTTCAGTTGTAGGTATAGTGTATCGGTAAAGGAAGGTATTATCTTGTCTGCATTTCATTCGAAAGGAGAGTGAGATTGAATGGGAAGGCTTGCAGCGAGATTATACCAGTCCGGAAGGTGAATGGGGACGGACACGGGACGGACACGGAAGTGAAGTGGGTCCATCACGGCCGTCTTGGCCGACCCAGAGTTGAGCTGCGGTTGGTCAGATCTCTATCCACTTTATGCGCTAGTCCGCTCAACACCGAGGAAGGCTTCTGATTGATTGGGTGTGCTTAACGGCTTACACGGAGGTCTAAACATCTATTCTCAGTAGAAGAAATTATCGAAAATCTCGGATTGATGAGACATTTGTACTAGCTTAATACTGCGTAAAGGCGGTCTATGTACCAGTCTTTCGAAAGACTTTGTGCTGGCTATTATCGATTCATAAAGTATCGTTTGTTTCGGGCGCAAACAGGGACAAACAGGAAATCAGTCACCTTTCTTGTCCGTGACGTAGAAAATTAAGTGAGCCGTATATGGTCTGACGGATAAGTACTTAGGAAACCTTTCTGCTATTGCCTCCCGTACATGCCATCGCCCGCATTTCGTGACACCGTGCCTAACTCAGGCAGCCTGGCTGTTTCCTTCTTTCAGTCCCTCAAGCTCTAGTTGGTGGCGCCGAAGGCTCCTGTATTCATCTAAAATAGTCTTATAGTCTCTTGGCTTGTATCTGACAAACCATTCTTCAAACGTGTTGCTCTTGCGGAATGGGTTAAGTCCCAGGTCCTTCATGAGCGTGTCTATGTACTACTGGTCGTCAGCAAATGCACTGTAACATGGCAAGATCACGGGTACTTAGAGGAAGATAGTCGTATATGAAGTATGAGTGTTTCTTGCCTTGCTCAAGGTACCGTTTTCTTGTCCAAGCATTGAAATTCGCAGCCTCAGCCTCCATCTCTTCCCTTGACGGGAGGTCCCGCCACCCGAGCATCCAGGATACGCCCCAAAGCGCTTGGAGCTCAGCTGCAAGTGGCGTGAATGCGGAGTGAATATGCCCTGGGAACAGAATCGGTCGATCGCCTCGTGCCGCCAGTTCAGGCACGACTAGACGGCGGTAGTGTCTGTTGGGACCCTGTTCCGTACTTCTGCTTGCCTTGGAATCGCCGTGTTGGCTTGGGGGGTCCCTCAGGTACGGTAAGAGCTCATCGACGGTCTTTTCGGCCTTCTCGTCGAGCATCTTCCACCGGGAGAACGCCTTCGTGTCGTACTCAAGGCTGAGTTCATGCCTCAACTTTGGATCGAAGGCATCGTATCCTTTGTCGAAGCCTGTACAGTGGATTACGATGTCTGTCGCGACAGAGTACCCATTCTTCAAGTTCGCGACGTCTTTATGGGAGATTTCCTCAATCTCGGTCGAATGAATAGTAATGTCACCATGGTGAAACGTTTCCCAAAAGTCGGGGGCTGTGGCGATGCCAATGCCACCGCTTCCCCAGAACACTCTGACATGAATATGTGTCAGCTGAGCAGCTCCAAAGTTCACACTGCGGAGGTAAAAGACTTACCCATCACTGTATGGCCTTGGTCGCAGCTTCTCGGAATTTGGTGTTCTCCAGTATTCTGCGTGCGTGACTGAGATATAGTTCGCCGTGCGCCAATACACGTTGGTCAATATACGTCCCACGGCAGTACGCTGGAAGAAGTTGTAGCGAAAACCAGAAGTGGACATGATGCACGGGCTGAATCCCGAGGCAAATCGAGTTGAGATGTGGTCGGCAATGTTCCACAACCCCATGAATGTTGGTGCATAGAGACTGAATGGGCCAGATTGTCCGTCACGCATGACCCAGTCAACCTTTTTCCCTGCGCATAGCAGATGGTATACTGCATCATACGAAGACTTGGAACGTCCAACGATGACGGCGCTCTTGACGTTGTTTGTGATGTAATCCTGATATGTCCCGAGATCGAGCGAGTGGATGACAGGCTTTTCAAAGCCTTCTCGCGGCCACTTGGGGACTATGGGACTTGAATTGGCGCCTGTGGCGTAGACAAGCTTACGGCATGTCAGAGGGTTTTCCCCCTTTATATCAAGGATCCATTCATCCGAACTCGACCCCCTCTTCACTTTTTCCACGCGGGTCTTTAGGCGCATGCGGGGCATCAGGTTGTGGTCTTTGGCAAAGCCTTCGAGATATTTCTGGATTGTTTTTCCAGAAACAAATCCATCCGGTGATATGTCTTCCTCCGGCATGGGGTAGAACGAATACTCAAACAAAGGGTGACTGATCTGAGCGAAGAGACTTGGGTAGATGCGCTCCTTGGACCAAACTCCACCGACCGTCTTGCCATCATCGATGATGAGAAGATCAGTCTCCGGTGCCAGTTCTAGGAACGTCCGGGCAGCCATCAGGCCATACCATCCTTTCATTTCTTGTCAGCCACACAACAAGTTAGTACATGCCTAGGCTGACGGCTTACCGGCACCAACGACGATAACATCAAACGTCTCGGTTTCGCTCATTGCTATGTTGACCAAGCCGCAACAAACTGGAAACAAAATGAAATAAACAAGATTTACATATTGAGACTCGAAGGGGCCCGTTTCGTGGATCCTACGAGTCCTCTTTATTTGGCTCGCATCTCTCCTCCGCTCGACTCCACCCCGACTCCGCTCCGGTTCCGCCCCGGTTCCGCGCTGTCCGGGGCCCATTCCGGCTTACCCTACGGGCGGCCGAACGGCATCGCCCTCGGATCGGCCGTTCCGCATTTTCTCCAACGGTGTCCGTAGATGCAGCGGGGATGGGCATAACGCGGAACGAAACTTTCTGTCCCCTTTTCTTCAGTATTCAGTCTAACAGGCTAGAAGTATCAAGGGCGACTTTTCTATAGATATAAATCCGAGAGGAACTCACAACTCAAAAAGTTAACATTCACCCCGGCGCAATACAAATAACACCAAGAACGAGCCAGACCTTTAGAGTATACACTGGGAGATTCAAGAGACTCATCTATTCAGCAATACGACAATGCCTCATTTTCGGGAGTCGTCCTCAAACTCCTCAAGCGCAGGCCCTGAGCTCAGCCCTCGGAACTTCCACCAGCGCATCGTCAGCGATGGCGATTATCCAGTCTTTTCACCTCAAGAGCTGCCACTAAGCCAGCAGCTCGAACCTATTGCAGTTGTTGGAATGGGTGAGATTTGCCACTTCCCCCAATGGCCCTGCTTTCACTGACGCTTTAAAAAACAGGATGCCGTCTCCCTGGCGATGTCAGCTCTCTATCCGACTTCTGGAAATTGATGATGGACAAGAGAAGCGGTCAGACGCCAAAGGTGCCTTCTTCGAGGTTCAACATTGACGCGCACTACCATACGGATAACTACCGACCAGGCAGCTTTGGGGTTCTCGGCGGTTATTTTCTTAACGAGACACTGCAAGAATTTGATCCAGCCTTTTTCGGTATCACACCAGTTGAGGCTACGTGGATGGGTATGTTCATTTGATAGTGGAGAGAGTTGCATTGGTACACTGGGGATGAGTTGTATACAATAATTCGAAGTCGTTACTGAGACAGTTCTAGATCCGCAGCAGCGAAAACTCCTCGAAGTTGTTTACGAAGCCTTTGAGTCAGCCGGCTTGACGCTGGACCAACTCTCTGGGTCCGACACAGCCTGCTTTATGGCCACCTTCACGGCCGACTTCCAGCAGATGTCGTTCAAGGAACCGTAGTTTCGTCACAGCCTGGCCGCTACGGGTATCGATCCTGGTCTTTTGAGCAATAGGGTCAGCCACGTCTTCAACCTCCGAGGCCCCAGCATCGTCGTCAACACGGCCTGTTCCTCGTCCGTCTATGCTCTTCACAATGCATGCAACGCACTTCGGACTAACGAGTGCTCCGCCGCGGTCGTCGGTGGCAGCAACCTTATCTTGACTGTTGACCAGCACATGAACACAGCCAAACTGGGCGTGCTGTCGCCGACGTCAACATGCCACACCTTCAATAGCTATGCCAACGGTTACGGGCGTGCGGAGGGTGTCGGTGCCATTTACCTAAAGCGTCTGAGCGACGCTGTTCGGGACGGTGATCCCATACGCGGTGTCATTCGGTCAAGCGCAACAAATAACAACGGAAAGGCGCCTGCCGTAGGTATCACGTACCCTGGATTTGACGGACAAAGGAACATCATGAGACACGCGTACCAGCGTGGTGGTTTGGATCCCATGCTCACTGGGTATTTTGAGTGCCACGGAACGGGGACGGCCATTGGAGATCCTCTCGAAGTCCACGCAGTGTCCGACATTATGAACGCGACAAGGACGGAGGCAGACGGGCCATTAAGCATTGGCGCTGTGAAGACAAGCATCGGGCACAGCGGGGCAGCCAGTGGACTGTCTGCCGTCATCAAGGCTATCTTAATAGTGGAAAGGGGTATCATCCCCCCGACTCGTGGTGTCACCGAGTTGAATCCCAAGATCGACTGGAAGGGGTGGAAGGTCCATGTGCCTACTGATCCGACCCCGATGACTAAACACTTGCCTGTCATGCGAGTGAGTGTTAACTCTTTCGGGTACGTGCCAGTTGATACAGCCCATCCTGACCATCACTAACTATCGCAGATATGGCGGCACAAACGCTCATACCATCGTTGAGAGCCCCAAGTCCCTGCTCACGTCTCCGCAGAAGTACAAGTATTCGATGCCCGGGTCGGCCACCAAGGCCAAGCTGGTGCGCGGAACAGTAAGCCGAAACAGACCGTATCTACTGGTCTTCTCTGCCCACGACATCGGAGCTCTGAGGCGTAATGCAGCGGCCAACGGCAAGGCTGCTGCCAACTACAACCTTCTTGACCTGTCCTTCACCCTCGCCAATCATCGCACCCGTTTCCAGAGCAAGGGCATGGTAGTTACGACACCGGCCACCCTCCAGAGGGCATTTGCAGACGAGATGCCGGACTTCGTGATCACCAACAAGAACCAAACGGCGCGCACCCTCGGTTTCATCTTTACCGGCCAAGGAGCGCAATGGGCAGGCATGGGTGCGCAGCTGATGACCTACTACCCGACGTTCCGCAAAGCAATCCGTCGTATGGATTTGGTGTTTGAGGACCTGGAAGATGCCCCCTCGTGGACACTAGAAGAGAGTCTTCTCGAGAACCCAGCAACTTGCCGTATTAGCGAGGCCGAGTTCTCCCAGCCTCTGTGCACCGCCGTCCAGGTTGCTCTAGTTCAGCTTCTCCAACTCTGGGGCATCCATCCATCCGTGACAGTGGGGCACTCTTCTGGCGAGATTGCCGCTGCCTTTACCGCCGGGTATCTTTCCGAGGCTGAAGCTATCCTGACGGCCTACTACCGGGGGCAAGTTGTCAAGTGCATCGACTCGGCAGGTGCCATGATGGCTGTTGGTCTCGGTGCTGAGGCTGTGACACCTTATCTCGAAGCGTATCAGACTGAGGTGGTGATTGCTTGTCATAACTCACCAGCTGGCGTCACTCTAAGTGGCAATGTTGATACTTTGAAGGAAATCGAGACAGCACTTCAAGCAAAGGGCATCTTTGCCCGCCTCCTCAAGACCAATGGCAAAGCTTACCACTCCCACCACATGCACCCAGCGGTCGAAAAATACGAATCTCTCCTTCGAAAGGCGAAGCAGAGCAGCCTCCCGAGTCCTGTGCTTAACAAGGCCAAGATGGTATCGTCTGTGACTAACTCTGTGCTCCCAGAGGATGCGGTCCTCGACGAAAAGTACTGGAGCGCCAACCTTGTCAGCCCAGTCCTCTTCAACCAGGCAGTACAGACCTCGCTCACAAATACACACTTCAATATTGACACATTAATCGAAATCGGGCCTCATTCGGCTCTCTCAGGGCCTATTCGACAGATCAAGACGGAGCTGAACGCTGACAAGGTTCAGTACCTACTAACTCTCGTACGCGGCTCCCCGTGTGCAGAAACAGGTGCTCAAGTTAGCTGGCGAATTGTTTGTGCGCGATTATCCGGTCAATCTTTCAAAGACCACAACCATCGAGGAGACTTCTCCGTCTGGCAAGATCATCTCACGGAGCGGCCACCTCATCGTGGACCTGCCCCCTTATCAGTGGGACAAGACTAAGAAGTTTTGGGCCGAATCTCGCAAGAGCAAGGAGCACCGCTCGCCACGCTTCCCGCGTCATGATATTCCCGGCCAGCTTATAGTCGGTGGCGCCTTGACCGAGCCAACGTGGCGAAACGTTCTCCGCCTCAAGGACCTCCCCTGGCTCCGAGATCACTCCCTAGGAGGGGAGGCAGTTTTTCCAGCCGCCGGCTATCTTTCCATGGCGATAGAAGCTGCTACTCAGCTCAATGAGATGACAGAGACTCCGCATGAGATTTACTCTTACACCTTTAGGGATGTCAGCATCCAGCAAGCCTTAGTGACTCCGGATGACGACGACGGCATCGAGGTTCTCTTTAACATGCGCCCCTCGCGTCTCAGCACCGAAGACACCGTCACACAATGGTGGGACTTCAACGCCTCTTCTGTATCGCCAGAAGGGCACGTTAAGAGCCACATGGCGGGAAGCATCCGTATCAACGCCAGCAGACGCAGAGCCGTCGCTAGAACAGTGCCCAACCTGCCTCAGCGGGCCTCGGGGAAGCTCTGGAATCAGGCACTCAAGAAGGCCGGCTTCAACTACGGTCCTACGTTCCAAGACATGGACAACATTACTTTTGACGGCACGTCTTACTGCGCACATGCCACAACCAATGTCAAGACGGCCGTGATGAAGGGAGA
Organism: Fusarium sublunatum; assembly: GCA_013623665.1. Lineage (NCBI taxonomy): Eukaryota > Fungi > Ascomycota > Sordariomycetes > Hypocreales > Nectriaceae > Fusarium > Fusarium sublunatum. The sequence continues at coordinate 9,561 of JABFFF010000208.1, forward strand.
GTCTCGCCATGTACTGCACCCAGCCATTCTGGACTCGTGCCTGCAGCTCATGATTGTCGCCATCTGGGCCGGTCGCGCCGGTGCGATGAAATTTGGCGCCGTGCCCGTCAGCGCCGAGGAGATTGTCATATGGAAGCCCAAGGCAGCTCAGCTGGCTGATGGTGCCGCCGCAAAAGCCTTCTCCTGGATCGATCCGCACGGCCAAAGACTATTCAATACCCACAGCCAACTCATAGCAGGCGACGGACAGGTCCTCATGGAAATTAAAAGCATGCGCTGCACTGCGTATGAAGCTGCTATCCCGCAGCGGTTGGAGGCAGCTAGCCAACCGCAACCTTACGGCGAGATCGTCTCCAAGCCGGACTTCTCACTCCTCCGTGGCGCCCAGGAGCATTTAGACCTTGCAGATTATATCGAGCTCGCCCAGTTCAAAACACCAGCCTTGAAGGTTCTTACCACGGACGCATCGGTTGCCGTACTTCTCTTGGCTAGACTTCCTGAACTTCACCTGACATTAGCCATCGATAGCTCAGATTATGCTGCAGTCGAAGCGGAGCTAAGCAAGTTCAAGAATGCATCTTTGAAACCTCTTGTGATGACAATCAGCCTAGCAACACAATCTTTTGAGAAGCTCAAACACTCTTTTGACGTTGTCGTATCTCCTAGCACTTCCCCCGAGATGCTACAGAACATCTCCGAGCTCCTACTGGAAGGTGGGAAAGCTGTTTTAAGAGAGAATCCGTCTGTGGCCGACCAAAACCTCAAAGACGCTGGGCTCTCAGGATTGGAGTCATTCCTAGGGCAATCCATGTTCGCCACGTCGAGTAGCAAGAGCAGCAAGCCTGCAATAGCACCCGTTCAGCTGCTGTACTATACTAATTCCACCCTATATATGTCTCGCTTAGAGCTTCAACTCGAGAATGCAGGCATAATGACCCAACGAATCAAGCTGGGAGATCCTTGCCCAGCCGGTGCCAATGTCGTCGTCTTGGCCGACCTTGAACGGCCCATCGTAGCTAACATGTCGGAATCCGAATTCCTACAAATCCAAAAGACTTTCAGCGAAGCCTCTAAGATTCTGTGGGTGTCCTGTGGCGGCGCCTCAGAGGACAACATTAGCCCTGACTACGCAATGACATGCGGGCTCCTCCGTTCGCTTCGTTCCGAGCGAGTTTCTCTCAACGCGACACTTGTCAATTTTGTCCCCAATGACCTCGATTCAGACGAGTTCAGCTCACGAACGGCGTGCTTGGCATCCGCCCTCTTCGGGGGCGAGCGGGAGCTCGAGACAGAGTACCTTGCACGAGACGGTCAGCTTCTTATAAACCGGCTCGTCCCATTCGATGGGATAAATCAAAGACATGGGCACGCTGGAGACGAGGCACGACCGCAGCCTTTCGACCCTGAAGCCAGGCTGGTTGGTATAGCCGAAGCCGGGAGAGTCGTTTTCGAGCACGCGTGCTTGGATGCAGAGCCTTTGCAGCCAACTGAGGTTGAGTTCAGGGCATTGGCAACAGGCCTTACCGGAGAGGACCAAACCATCATATCGGGTGCCTCTTTCGGGACTGACTTTAGCCATGAAGCCGCTGGCATCGTCACACGTATCGGCGACGCAGTTTCCAAGGTTTCTGTTGGCGATCGCGTCGTTGCCTTCAGCTCGGACAAGTTTTCTAACTTCCAGCACGTCCAGGAGTGTTTAGTGCAGAAGCTCCAAGCCGAAGAAGAGTACACGACCATGGCTAGTCTTCCCATGCACTACGCAGCCGCCGTCTACGGCCTCGAGGCTCTGGCGAGACTCCAGGCCGAGGAATCTGTTCTCATCCTTCCAGGATCAGGACTACCTGGAGCAGCTGCGATCAGAGTGGCACGGGCACTTGGGGTCCTACCATACGTTGCTGTACATGACCTCTCTGAAGCAGAAGATGTTGAAGCAACTTTTGATCTTCCCAGAAGCAAGATCCTGATTGACTATTCACCTGAACTGCTGCATGACTACGAGATTGACGTGGTGTTTTCAGGCAGCTCTGTCGAGCCAGCTGTAGCACAAGAGTCTTGGAGGAACCTACCGGCCTTCTCACGGTTCTTGAGCTGTAGTAACGTGTCTGCAGCCTCCGTCCTTGACTCTGCTGCTGCAGCTCGAGGAGCAAGCTACCTGTCTGTCAACGTTGTCGGTCTTTTCAAGAAACCTGGCATCCTTTGCCGACTGCTCGAGCGTATCGTCGCCCTATTCAGGGACGGTTCGATTCCTGCACCGCTCTTGACCGTTCGCAATATCACAGAGATCAACGATAGCATCGCCCCCTCTTACCCCTCGTTCAGCAGCGCCGAAACCATTCTCGTCCACGAAAAGGGCAGCGGCACTGTAGACGTTCTTCACACCCACCCACACCTACAGTTGCACCCAGACGCCACTTATCTCCTTGTAGGATGCCTCGGAGGCCTCGGCCGTAGCCTCACAACGTGGATGATGAAGCGGGGAGCACGCAACTTTGCGTTTTTGTCCAGATCAGGCACGGACTCAGAGCAGGCAGCCATCTGCGTTGGGAACTTGGAGGCCCGAGGCGCCAAGGTGCAGGTCTTCAGGGGTGACGCTGCTGTCAAGGGAGATGTGGAAAAGGCTGTAGCTTCTATTCCGTCTGATCGACCCACTCGTGGCATCGTCAATGCAGCCATGGTTCTACAGGTAAGTGGTTTCCATGCTTTACAATCCGCAATCACTGAAAGACTTTGGATTGTATGACAAGTAGTTTCCCATGAGACTAACAGAAATTGCAGGATGGTCTATTCCAAAACATGAGCTACGACAGCTGGACGAGGTCCATCCGACCAAAGGTCCTCGGCAGCAAACACCTCCACGAGGCAACCGCAGACATGCCTCTGGACTTCTTCCTCATGACCAGCTCCGTATCCGGAATTCTCGGAACCCCAGCTCAGGCCAACTACGCCGCGGCGAACTCTTACATGGACGCTCTCGCGCGGCTGCGTCGTTCGGAGGGCAAGCCTGCATGCGCCGTTATCCTCCCCATGGTCCTGGGCGTCGGCGTCGTCGCCCAGAACCTCGAGCTCGAGGACTCCCTCAAGCACAAGGGCATGTACGGCATCGACGAGGAGGCCTTGCTGAATGCCTTCGAGGTCGCCATCGTAGAGCAGCAGCTACACCTGCAAGATGACGGCGCTGTCATCGACCACCTCGTCGTCGGCCTGGACCCTGCCGAGCTCTACAAAACAAGCCAGGAGGCCGAAGGTGACGTTGACGCCTTCTGGGCCGCAGATCCGCGTTTCCCCTTCCTCCTGGACGCCATGAAGCAGCACGGCGGTGAAAACCACAGCGGTAACGAAGCAGGCTCGGTCCTAACACAGGTCAAGGCCGCCGCCGAGTCGCCAGCGCAAGCAGTGTCCCTGGTGCGCAACCACTTCGTCTCCAAGCTAGCACGGGTGCTGCTCCTTGACCAAGACGAGTTCGGAGACGACGACTCCGGGCGCTCAATTGCGAGCTACGGCATCGACAGCATGATTGGCGCTGAGCTACGGAACTGGATCTTCAAGGAGCTAGCGCTAGATATTGCTTTCCAGCAACTTCTGAGCCCGTCGCTGACAATTTCCAGGTTTGCTGAGCTGGTTTGCGCCACTCAGGGGATTGTTAGTGAGAGTGAGTAGAAGATGCGTTGTATGTAGGAATGATAATAGGAAGCCTCAGAAGAAATGGAGAGCTTCAGACCGCAACGAGATTAAAGGGGTTCGGTTTTCATGATTTGTTTCTAGAAAGATTCTTCTCAATTATAACTTCATCTTATGTGCGTTACACGGCACCATGACAATCCTCAACCCATTCTTACATCAAGAATAACTGCAGTATTAAAACAAGTGTTGAATTCCATGAGCTAGATGGGGTCTATTGTCCCGTTTAAGCAACAGGGCACACTTAGCTCATACGCAACGCAACGTTCACGTCTATGTGAACACTATTTCGCCCAACGTCGTCACTCAAGTCGCTCAGCAACGCAATGCCAACGAGTTGAAGCCATTCTTCTCACCCCACTCCTGAAGTTTCGTCTCTACGTGTGCTACACTTCGGTGCCAGTGTCCACCTGACTCTTCAATGTGGCTCAACGCCGCAAACAGCAGCCTTGACGATGCCACGACGCCGTTAACGCTGTCGCGACTCCCGCCCTGCACCAGCTCGCGATGGAAGGCCTTCAACGCCATGGTAAGTGGCCACGCGATAAAGATGGCCTGCAGCATGATGATATCACTGTCTACCTTCCATGGTGATGGAAGGTTGAGTCGCACTGCCGTGGATATCTGAAACGCAGCCGCTGTGGCACGCCGCTGGCTCTCGGCCGTCATCAGCGGCGGAAGTCCCTGCTCCTCACTCTGAGCAATGGCTGACTCATGTAAGAAGATCTCGGCGGCGCGGAGGTTTAGATACAGGCTGAAGGCGACCGGGTCTTCGCGAATCGACGCGGCGTTGAGGTGCTGCTTGAGCATTCCAAAGAGCTGATCCGTCTTCTTAACCAAGGCACAGTAGCCGTCCCAGAAACCAGCCGCGGTGCGTTCCTGTCCGTGGTCAAAGCAGCGCATGGCTAGCTCAACCATCAGGACACAGCCTGCGTAAGACGACATCTCTGGCCTCGCTTCGGTGCCTATGTCTGACAGGAACGGCATCCTGAGCGGGACCAGATCAGATCTCAGTAAGCCCGGCGACGGCAAGTTGATGTGAAACTTCTGGAGATGGCATCAGCTTAGCACCGGACAACTAAATGGTTTTGATCGCACCTTGATATCCCCGAACATGCATTGCCATCCGGTACGTGTCTTGACATAGCTTTGCAGTATGTGCAAGGCCCAGAACGTGCGTCCCCGTTCCTCAAGAAGAACCTGATCGGTCGTTTCCGGAAGGCTCACACCAGAGCCATCCTGGCTTCCAGTATCTTGTGTCCCATCGGCCTCGTCGGTCTGGTCCATCTGGGGCAGTCTCAGAAGCCTCGAAAGCATCGCAGCACGTCCCAGCGTCATCCAGCTTCTTTCCAGCTTCCCATCCATTGCCTCAAATCGACCGATAAACAGCAAAGCCTGCAGGAGATTTATCTCCTCCAATTGGCCATCTCTTTCGCACTTTTCGGAATAGTTGCGCGCTAGGACGTAGCAAGTAGACTGCCTGTTGTGGTGGGCAGAGGAGTGAGTGCAGCCGGCGAGGGCCACAGCATAAATTAGAGCATGTATAGCAGGGCCACCTCCCACAGACTCTGCAGTAAATCGATCTCTATTCAGAAATGGAAAGGAAAAGTAGATGGACTCAAAGTAATAGTTGTGCAAAGTATTCAGTTCGGCTGGTGAGAGGTCTTCTTCTGTGCCGCTTTGAGATAATGATTGGGGCGAAAGGCGGTTAAGTAGGAGATTATCGAGCGGCTCGAGGGCCGTTAGCTGACTGGACCAGTCGAGAGCCATGTTAGAGTCAGCTCCTGCGTTGAAGAGATCAATATCCAGCATGGGTGAGCCATTCGCCGGCAGATCTATCGGGTTGCTAGCAACAGGCTGAGCTACCGATACCGGCACAGATTGGACACGTGCTGTCGTCGTTTCCGGTAGCTGATACTGCGAGCTTCGCCGGGAGCTCGTGTCAGGCGTGATAGGGTCAAATGTATCGGGCCAGTGCGACGGTATAGCAGGTGCCGTGACGTCCGATCGTGATCGTAAGCTCACCGAAGCTGTTGCTGCTCTTGGAGCGTCGAGGGCGAGTTGGGCCTCGGTCTTGGCCAGCCGCTCCTGGAGCTGTTGCAGCTGTTGGTCGCGAGTGCGACGCTGAGAGACTTGATTGTAGCCGCAGGGTTGATTGAGTCGTTCATATCGTCTTAGTAATAGGTAAGAGAGTCAGCTCCCAGCAACGCTTCTTGGAAAAGACAAGACGAACCTGCACTTTGGCAGGGCCCTGTCACATCGGACTTTGCGCTCTCTACTCGAAGATTGAGTTGTTAGTATTCTATTGCATGTCCACAAGTAGAAGTAGAAGGCTCGCCTGCAAATCTCGCACGCGTTGCGGGCCGTGAACGGGGAGCCGCCAGACGGTGGTCTTATCATCTCAAATCACTTTGTCCTCTTTGGCTCGGGGCAACTTGGGCTAGCCTGGTCGTATGAGACTTTACTTTGTGTGCTCATTATTTGATATGAGAAGATACTCGTTCAACGCGAGTGAGGGGACGTGAGAGGGTGACGACTTCCTGCGGCCAACAGCCGAAGATAAGACAAGGATCCAAAAGAGGCAATTCAGTTTACCCGCCAACTTATATGCAGGCCAGACGAGCCAGCCAACTGCATAATAAAGAAAACCGCATCAGGAAGTAGCAGCCTCTTTTTATAGGTACAAGCTAAACAGTTAGCTGTTGAGTGTGGGGATCTGACTCCTGTAAGCTGTCCGAGTTAACCTGACTAGAAAAGGTATCAAGTCATATTCTCGTTATTAGAACACCACTACGCTGATAGCATTGTTGGTACTTATATTTTGCCTTTTCTACCTATTCCTCATGTTCTCTGGTGACCGATCGACGACAGTTGTTTAGACATATCACGGCCTCACACAAACATGCAGAGATGTTTCAAATGTGGCACAAGAATATGAGCTATTCTAGCTCCAGCAGATGGATACAAAGTTGTTTGTATATCGCAATAGTTCTGATACTCTAATGGCAACTATTGGCCTAATACTAGATAGATACTTACAGAGATCAAGTCCAACAACAAATCATCAGCATCTCATTATGAACATCTAGTGAACAAGGCCCGCTATTTCGCCGATCTTAGATATCGTCGTTAATCGGGTCCAGCCCCTGTGCCGTTCCAATGCGAGCTTCAAACCAGAATCGAAGCCTCTCAACCAAAGCCCTGTCGGCCATGAAGCGCGCAAAGTCAGTTGGGTTTGTGGCAGTCTCATTGCGAAGGTCAGGGAAACCCTCAGGAGTCGGCACATCGCGGCGTACAGACCAGGTGCCTGAAGCAGCTTGATACTCCGGGCTAAGGATGAAGTTATGAAGGAGTTTGGCTCCCTCCGGGTGGGGAGCATCCTTGAGGATACCAGCGTACTGCGACCAGGACACATATTGGCCGTGAGTAGGCTGTGAGAAGTTCAGAGTATTGAAAGAGCCAAACCCTCCTCCAGCCGCGAAAAAGGCAGCTTGGGTGAAGTTATCACTGCTGGCAATGGTCGCAGGCGTTGCCGAGCCTCGAACCCAACGGGGGTTTTGTTGAAGCAGAGCATCAAACCAAGAAGCTCCGTACTGTTGCATGCTTCAAGACTGTTAGCAGTTTTCTAAAGGAATAACAGCACAATACTTACATAAGATGATAAGCATAAAGCACAGCGTCGTCGTCATTGGGATAAGTCAAGACAAGCTTATCCTTGAATTCAGGCCGAAGCCAATCGTCGTATTCAACGGGCTCCTTGATACCCTTGAGCTTCTCTGTATTCCATCCATTGGACCAGAAGAAGACATAAACACCGTACCAAGATGCGGCAGGGTCCTTAAAGGCATGCTCAATTTGGTCGAATCCGTTTGGTGCGTAGTTGAGCAATGCCCCGTCCTGGGACCATCGGGGGTAATCCTGCAGGGTCTGTAGGATGATGCTGTCCACATAGACTGCGTCAGGCCCGGCAGCAAGCTGTTGATCCAGCCTAGCATCATGGTACTTGGATAGGTCAACCGTCAAGTTGAGCTTGATGCCGGGGAAGCGTGTCTCGAAAGCTCGTTTGAGGTTGTCTTGCTGGTTCTTTTCGTCGCCGCCATGCCACACAGTGACAGTATCGCCCTCTTTCAGGGCGGCCTGGTAGATTTCATCAATGGTTCGGTTTTCCCTTTCAAAGGGACTGTTGAATCCAAGGACTTGATTGTATCCTAGAGCTGTGGTGGCTAGGTACGCAATCGAGAATAAAGACCGAATCATGGTTGGGGCTTATGATGCTGCAGCTACTATAAGCTGTAACTTGAGTTCTGAGTAGAGTGGAAGAAGCAGGCAATGGTGATTCCGAAAATTGTTGCTAAACACGCTCATAGCTTAAATATACGAGAAACATACCTATGGCCATACCGATTGAACGGACCTAATCCATGATTACGTATATAAGGTTTGATTACCAGTATCGCGCGCGCCGTTCGGTTGCAACGTGGGATAGACACAATCCCGCATGGTCGACGCAGTACTACTACTACCTAGGTACTTCCATTATTAATCACAAAAAAGCAATGACAAATCTGCCAAGGTTACTCAAGTCTATACCTGATACAAGACTATAAGTCTCGTGTAGTGCAAGTGGCATGTAGCTATGATTCGTAACCCTTACCCTCCTAGTAATCTTACGGACTAGAAAATCCCGAACCAAGAGCCTTATTACGAAGCCAGACCAGCCTTGTGAAAGTGTGATACGTAAGTGCTATCATGCATGACCATCTCTCAACTTCCGTTGCTCAATCAGGTTAGGTATAGTAGTGCACACTGGTCCCCATTGCGTACACTTACATCTCTCGCCTTTGATATTCTTACAAACCCGCTGGTAAACCAACAATACACCCTCAACCGTAGTTAACCCCCTTCCTTTTAGAGCGGTGTCATGTCGATGCCTCAATAACCCCCCAAAACGCCACAGATGCACCATCCCTCCTGTCGTGATATATCGTTCATTGTCCCTTGTCCCCCGGCCGATCCTTGGCCGTAAGCCCATGTATCCTCTCGCCGCGCTTCTCCATCTCCTTCTGCCTCGAGAGACGAACATCCTCAGGAAGACCCCACCACTCGCGCATAAAGTCCTCCTGGGCCTGCGCCATACGTGCCTTGCGCTCCCGCTCGCGCTGGCGTTCTATCCGCAGGGCGAACCACTCCTCGCGGGCAGCATCGTGGGCGCTCTGTGTGGCGTGCAGCTTCATGCAGCTGTTCATGACACGGTGCTCGGCGCGGCAGGCGAAGGAGACGGTAAATGTGCGGCCGAGGGCGCATGCGGCAAAGGCTGGTGGTTGTTAGTGCCTGGTCTGGCGCTTTGGCAGGGACTGGGCTAGACTCACCCTTGATCTCCTCGACGCATTCGTTTCGCACCTTTTGGTAGAAGATGTCGCGGACCTGTGCCTCTTGCGACGCTGATAGAGGTAGGGGATTTCTCGACGGGACTCCGAGCTTGGCCTCGGGCACCTGCGGGTTCTGGGCGGCCATTGCGGCCATGAAAGGGGGTGGAGAGGTTGGTTTTGTATAGAGGACGCCCGATCGAGTCGTTATATGGGCGTATATGTCGTCGAGATGTCGCTGGCGGCTTGTCCAAGTCGAGATGTTGCACTGGAGCTGTATCGGACGAGGAGCTTGCGGGCCGAAGTGGGTGGTGAGCCCATCAAAGTGGCAGAATTACTTGACCGCCTTCCCCTTTGGCAGTAATGAGTAGACGATCGCACTAGACTTACATAGATAATTGAACACAACACAAGGAGGATTATAAATTTTATCACCATTTCACAAGCTACTAAGTCTGGTATTTTCGAAAGAGTTGCAGATTTCCATCCTTAGCACATTAGGGCCGGTCGTGCTCAGGGACTGACTCAACTTGCTTCACAAAATATAACTTTATTATTGTGTCAGAGTAACTATCCACTTCGGTCAGCCGCTCGGGCACAAGGTGCCTGTTGCATAGTCTGAAAAGACCATATTAGCATATAATATCCCTGAGCAGCTGGCAGTCGGTCTTTTCTAGGTCCTCGTAGAGATAGTTTAACTAGTTTTCATATGCCCGTCGAAGAGGGCTTTATAGACCTTTAATATAAGGTTTTTATCTCAAAAGTAAGGTTAATAAATACCTTAAAGTCTACATAAGTTAATATATATTAATTAAATATAGAAACTATATTTTAAGATATTAGGTTTAGTATCTTTATTATAGGTAAAAACTATATTTAAAACTATATACCTTAATCTTTCTTAGTTAGGATATAAGTAAGATAGCCATATATAAAAAATTATTGTATTAGAGTAAAAGTTATCTGTCCTTCCAATGCAGCTATGCAACCCCTCTTTTTATTGACTCGAAGCACATATACATCAAAGACCAACTCATGCTCATCGTTCTGACCTTTGCGTTATGGATCAGTCACTAAAATCAGCTGAACCGTCCTCCCCTGAACCAGCTCATAAAGGGCTTCTGAGAGACGAGGCTCTTATCCTGCGATGGCTATTTGGATATGGCGGGAAGCCCAAGATATCGACTCCATGGCCAAATGCGCCACTTACAACTTCACGGTCACAGCTGTATTCGACTATCAAACGCGTCAGATTTTTTAGCATCGACATCGATCATCTTGTGGTGAAAGACGGTGAAATCCAGAGCTTTCATATCGGCATCTCGATACTTGACACCCAATCTCTTCAGAACATAGTGTATCCTGCAACCTTGCCAGAGACCAATCTAGCTTCCCATGTTATAAAATCCCATCGCTGGTTTGTCGAAGACACGAATTCCTTGCACAAATACGACAATTTATTCCTGTTTGGAAGACGCAGTACAATTACACTCGCCAGTTTTGAGAAGAAACTGAGGAAGCATACGCTTGTTCCCAATTTCGTATTCATCTTCCACGGAGGCATACAAGAGCACTACGTACTGGAAAAACTAGCAAGTTCTCTCAAGCCGCTTTATATCATCGACACCGTCAAAGCTGCGCAGAATCCCTTGCAGCTTTCCTTCAGAGCCAGTTTGAAATACTTGCTCCGATACTTTGAAATTCCGCATAGGCAACTTCATACAGCCGGTAATGATGCGCATTTCACTCTTCGAGCATTGCTCTTGATTGCTGTGAAAGATGCGGAGCTGCAGTCTGGGCCAAGACGGCCACCAGATTGGGTATCGGTATTCAAGGCGATTGCTCGAGCACCTCTACCTCCGCTACCGCCCAGCAGACAAGAAAAGGCGGCTATGGATAGACGCAAACAAAGGCAGCGGCGTATAGAAGAGGCTAAGAAAGAACAAGCAGAGGCAGAGGGGGTCACATCGCTGTCAGCGTCCGGTATTCACAACTGACAATGAGACTGGGCAATGTACCAGTGTGGACAGTTTCACGCCGCCAAACGACAAACCAAATTATATGCCCACGGAACAGCCAATAATCATCTGGTTTCCAAGACGTTGTTGGTAGTCTTTCCAGCCATCTCCAGGCAGCATCGCCTTATTATTGGTGCTGTCTCGGCTGTCAAAGCCTCGGTGTAACCCCAGTCAACCAACAGGAGAGAACGGTTGGATAAAGTTCAAACACCAAACGCAGTATCATCGTGAATGATAAAAAAGGTTTCAGGACTGGCTTACATTTATGCTGCATGCAGGGGTCAAGGAAACACCGTACCAGATGTATGTGTGTATATGAATGAGCATGGAGCTCACCATCTTTCCCACTTGACTAACCCTTCAATCCAACGCTCAACATGGAACCGACTACTACCACTGACCCCTCCGAGGGCTCTCCCTCAGTCCAAAACCTTCTCGCTGCTGTGACTTCGGCTCTGGACAAGCGCGCAGGCAAGGACATCTTTGCCATCGGAGGCAATGTTGAAGACGGCAATACTGCCTCCAAACCAGCTTCCGAAAAATCTCACTTGACGATCCGATGGGATCACAAAGACCAGGGCTACTCTAGCGCCCTCAAATTTCCCATGAATGATGACCCTATCACTCAAGACGCGTTCACTTCGCTCCTCAAGGACTGCGAGCCTGCTACCTTTGGCTTTGGCAGCGAGGAAGTCCTCGACGAGGAATATCGAAAGGCTGGAAAGATGGACACAGATGACTTCTGCACCAGCTTCAACCCGTATGAGTCTGGTATCGTCGACACTATCAACCAAGTCCTGGCTCAGGGTGGACATTCTGATGGCAGAGGTCTCGGTGTCAAGGCTGAGCTTTACAAGCTGAATGTGAGTTTGACTCGAGCACGTCTATAACGCGTTGATTAACTCCCGATATAGGTGTACTCTGCCCCGTCTGGCAAGTTCAAGCCCCACGTCGACACTCCACGATCCGAACAACAGATGGGCTCGCTCGTTGTTTGCCTCCCCGTTGAGCATCAAGGTAAAATACACAATCACCAATATCTCAACTCCACTGACAATCTTCCAGGTGGCCAGCTCGCAGTTCGACACGGCGGTCGCGAGATTGTATTTGACTGGGCATCCCGAAGCCTGAATGCTATTCAATGGGCCGCCTTCTTCTCCGACTGCGAACACGAAGTCCTCGAGGTCACCAAGGGACATCGTGTGACATTGACCTACAACCTCTTCTGGACCAGTTATGGTCCAGCTTCGATGGCTGATCACCTTCAAGCACTCGACCAGGAATCTCTTCATTTTTACACCGCGCTCGAGAAACTAATCGCCAGCGACGAGTTTCTAAAAGAAGGTAACTGCGCATATTCCAGATGCTATCTCACCCTTGTACTAAACTCAGACCACTAGGAGGCGTTGTTGGGTTCTCCTGCACTCATGCTTATCCGCATACTTCCAAATCTTCCATCAAAAACCTGCACCACCTGCTCAAAGGTCTCGACATGGTAGTCTACCAAGCCCTCAAGCGCATCCTGGGCGCAGCTCAAGTCACCGCATGCCTCGATGCCGCAGGGTACGAAGAAGGACGGCGGGAAAGACGTCAAGAAGAAAGAGAGTACCAGGAATATCTCAGAAAGAGAGACCCGCGCAGGGCGAAGGCGCCCTCCCCCGAAGAGAGCGATTCCGAGGATGTTGCATATATCAGTTCGCCATTGAACCCTGCTGTTGCCTTTGATGATTTTGACTACGAGAGAGGTGGTCTGGACCCTACCCTCGTGGCGATGCGACAGCGGGGAGCACGCCCTTTCTACCATCGCTCAAAGGTCACTTGGCTGAACCATCCTCCGGGATCGCAGGCCTCTAGAGAGCTGGCTGTTTCTTTTCTTACGGTGAGTTCCTTGAGCTAACTCGTTAACATCCATGTGTCTAACATTAATCTTCGCAGTATGGGAACCAGCCTGGTATGGATACCTACTACTCTTCGGCTGTCATTGTCGCAAAGGTGAAAACGCCCTCTTCACGGGAGAGTGCCAGCGTCGCAAAGGTAAAGGAGTCAGAATGGGACACTGACAGTGATTAAGTTGGGGAAGAAGTGGCTGGGTTGAGGAGTAGGACTGTTGGTCACTGGTAGAGGTTGTAGGTGTGGTTAATATTCAGTCATCTACGTTGATTCAAACTCTCAGATGTCTGGTCTACGATATATATGTAATCAACAGTCTATGACTACTCTTTCATTACAGCCTAGTGATGGATAAACGTGCCAAGCGCCAGATTGGCATGCCGTTTATAATGCCAAACGCCAACGCAGCGAGCGACAAAAAAGGACCATTCGTGCTTCCAGTCTTCACAGGGACACAGCAATCGTTATAAGAGCAGATAGAGTCTTCCCAGAACCAAGTATAGCTACTAAGATTATTCCCTAGAAATAGGAGTTCTTTACAAATATTATGGCTACTATAGTACAATATCCATAGATGAAAAGACTAAATCTCTTATAACCATCTAATTATGGCTTTGCTCTAATTCACGGTTTACACCCACTCAAATCATTAATAAGTAGACATTTCATGGACTCGCTGATAGAATAGAAAAAGTTTCCATATAGAACCGGGAATGACCATAGCGAAACTAGGCCCAATAGCTTCCCTCCGTACTCATCGCTGCATGCTGAATGACGGGTATTCATGGGTAGATACAGATGCAACATTAAGAGCTAATAATAGGCCCAGGGTCAATTCGGGGTAGATGTTGAAAGTAAACCGCCGAACCATTTAAAAACAAAAGAACTTAAACGACCTTTGGCGCGCTAAATGGCAGGGCATCCGAGGGAGCGACGATGCGATATCCAGTGATGGATGGTGTAAAGTACTACAGCTCTGCAGGAAGCTCACTCCTTTCTGTCTGTCGAGGCTCCGAATGCGAAGGAAGCTCACCATATGTGAATGCAGAGTACTCCCTTGTTGCAGAAAGCTCACTCCCATATGTCTTTGGAAGCTGCTGGTAGTCTGGTGATTGAGATTGTTCGTACTGCTGTGGTTGAGGCTGTACTTGATGCGTGTAAGCCACGGGAGGAGTCTCAGGGTCGTTGGCACTCGTTTGGAAGTTACTCATAAAGCCCGGGGTGTCGGTAGCAAAGCGACCATCTTTGCGGCCACGGAGGAACATGGTTAGGGTCCAGGAGAATGTTATGATACAGAGTAGCCTGAAGGGCATCGTTAGTCAAGCACTGCTTTGAGTCTAGTATTAAGCTTACCACACGAAGCCGCCTAGACCAGCAACAGCAGACATCATATCCAGATCTGATTTGAAGAGAAAGACAGGTCCGCTGCTACCCTGGAAGAAGCCACATCTATCATTACTGCAGGGGCCAGCCGGTGCAGGATCGACATATTTGGCGCGCTTAGCTGCTGTAGCAGCCCAGGCGGGGAGCCATAGCAATATCAGCAGGGCATCGAGGACGAGGACGACGAGGACGCGATATGCGCCGTGAAGACTGGGGATGTTCTCGGCCGAGACGATATACATGACAAAGATCAATGTGATGATGGCCTGAAAAGTGCGTTAGAAGAGTAGAGTAGGATAGGCCGTTAGTGACTTACAACTGCGAGTGAGAGACCTAGCTCGGTGAGGTAGAGGTCATCTATCACGCGGACACAGAGGCCCAAGACGGCAAGCGAGACGAGGGGCTGGAAGACACGGATGATGGTGATCCAGCGGGGGGCTTTGAGAACATGATGTCCATCGGATTTCTCTTGGCGTTGTTCCATTTTGGTCTGTAAGAGCTGGCGCAATAGTGACCATGAAGCCGTGCGTGCAGGTGGTCCGCCAAGACCGAGTATATATAAGTCCTTGAGTAACAATGCAACAGGATGGAGGCGGTGCACACTCTCTTTCACACGATCCGGCCTGTAGGAACAACTATTTTTTATATATGTACAACTCTCCTCTCCTAATTCAACCAGAACCTTGTACACACAAGGGCAAGGCAGGTTTGTTATGCGTTAGCGTGGTGCCGTCGCCGTTGGCAAAGCCTCGCGACCGCAAGATATAAGAATCCGGGAATCCGAAGTCTAAGCCGTCCGGATAGACGGTCAACCAGTCAGTCCCGGTTCCACGCTATTTAAAAGCCCCTGCTCAACTACCGACACCAGAAAAAAGTTCTTTTGTGGAGGGGAGATGGCGTACTGTATCATCGAGGCGATGCCAGCCGCTAGCAATATTGAGACGGCGGTCATTTCGGCCGAGACGGATTCACCGACGTAGAGAACTATGTTGGTGTTTCTAACTCTTCCATTCTTTTTGGCCATCAAAGAGAGCCTTGGGTAAGTAACCAAGCAAACAGTTTCGAGGTGCATTTGCACACGTAAGGATTCACTTGAAGCCATTCTCGTGCGTTGGTCTTTTGCTGGTGAGAGATCGCTCGGTATTTTGGCCTCTTCAAGCACGGGAAGGGTAACATTGACTAACCTCTCCTTCTCCGAAACAGCCGTGTATTCATCTCTTTTCTATACCCAGACGAAGATGGCTCATTGGAGAATAGTCAGGAACGGGCTGACGTGGAGATTGGGCTGTGTTCGACCGTTGATTTTTTGAACTTTAATGGACGTATAAGCGGAATAAATGGGAATAGTACGGGTGTAGGCTGTCAAGTATGAGCTTAGGGAAGTTAGAGGTGTTTTACATCAATTGTTGAAGGGCGCAAGTGAAACAGACTGTGATCCATTAATCGCCCTATCTCGAGCTTCATGATATGTTATGTACTATACTCATACTCGTAGATTAAAAGGCCCGTTGACCATTCAGTCAAGTCATAGCGAATCCAACGCCTTCAGCTGTCAACTTTTCCCACCCATCATCGTTATCTCCGGCCAAGCCGATCCCCAGGCATGACCTCTTCTCAAACGCCACGTCTATAGCCCCCATATTCTTTTAACTTTTTTTTTTTTTTTTCATACTCATTCATACGTCGTTCATCATCTCTCCAGACTTTTCATTATCTACTGCTCGTTGGGACCCTTGATCAGCACCTTGATCGCCTGGCCCTCCTTGACCTTCTGGAAAGCCTCCTCGGCCTGCTTGAAGTCGACAACGCCCGTGATGAGCTTCTTGACGTCGACCTTGCCGGTGGCAACCAGCTCGACAGCAAGAGGGTAGTCGCCGGCACCGTATCGGAATGATCCGCTGGCGGTGGCCTCCTTGATACAGAAGGCCATGATGGGGAAGTTGATGTCGGCCTTGCCCATACCGCCCTGCACGTAGCTGCCGCCGTTCTTGAGGACGTGGATAGAGGCCTGGATCGAGGGCTCAGCACCGCTGGCGTCGATGACAACATCGGCACCCTCGGGCAGACCAGCAAGGTCACAGATGTTCTTTGCGTTCTCCTCGGGAGCGATGCGCTGAGAGGCGTAGACGTGGGTAGAGGCAAAGTCCTTTGCAAAGTCAAGCTTGCTCTGGACAATATCAACGCTGACAATCTTGGAAGCACCGTAGGCCTTTGCGACGGCGGCGCAGAGCAGACCGACGGGGCCGGCGCCCATGACAACGACCGAGTCGCCGGGCTTGACGCGGGCCTGCTTGACGATATGGACGGCGACGGCGAGGGGCTCAATGAGGGCGCCCTCCTGCTGGGAGACGTTGTCGGGCAGCTTGAAGCAGAAGTCGGCCGGGGCAGACCAGTAGCCGGTCAGGGTTCCGTGGTAGGGGGGCGTAGCGGCGAAGACCATGTCCGGGCAGAGGTTGTACTTTCCGGCGAGGCAGTTGGGGCACCGGCGGCAGGGGTAGCCCGGCTCGAGGGCGACGCGGTCGCCGACCTTGAGCGTCTTGACTTTTGATCCGACCTCGACGATGGTTCCGGCCGACTCATGGCCCAGCACCATGGGGTCCTCGACGACGAACTTGCCGATAGAGCCGTGCACCCAGTAGTGCACGTCGGAGCCGCAGATGCCCGTGTAGTTGACGGCGACGAGGACATCGTGAGGGTCCTGGAGCGTGGGCTTGGGGCGCTCCTCGAAGGAGACGTCGCCGGGTTTGTTGAGGATGAAGGAGAGGTTCTATAGAGTCAGGTGTTAGAGACGTCATGAGGGGCCATGATGGCGGGGTATCAACATACGCTGGCCATTGTTGGTGTTGTACTGTGATAGATTGGTGAAGGAGGAGATGACAACAAAGAAACAGAAAATTAAATTGAGAATGCCGTGATCGTCAGATGATGGTGTAGAGTCGTCAGTCGTGTGTGAGATGGCTCAATGTGGGATGTCTGTGTTCTTATATGGATGGTACTGTAGGTAATGTGGAGTTTGGAGCTGTCAATTGTCACCACAGACGTCAAAGAATAGTAATTCTAGACCATCTGCTGATGCCCTGAGGGCGACATGCGCAGCTCATATACCCGTACCATACACCATCCATGAACTGATAGGCATCACATGGCCCCTCGTGTTTTTTTCTTCTTCTCTTCATAGCTTCATACCAAGCAAAGCTAAGCTAAGCTGACTTCTGCCGGTACCTACATTACGCTGCTGCAAATTACCCGTCATGATACTTCTCAGTCCCCAACATAGTAATATCCTCACCAATCAAGATGCACCTCATCCACTGTAATCTGTACCACAAGACCTGCCATGGCTTGTCATGACGGGAGCGCTTCAGCTTCTGTTTTGCTTTGCTTCGCATTTAGCCAGACTCGATTTACCCGCTCCAATGAGAATACATCTTTCAGTGGGCCAGGGCCATCCGTCGGTGAGGAAGAGTCCATATGATGGACTAGAAGCAGAATTGGACCGGGAAAGCTCCAAGCGGAGTTGAGCTATCTCATAGCTACTGTACTTACTGATAGCAGAAGTAATTGTACCTTCAGGCAATCGCTGTTAACTTCTCGTCAGTGCTCTCAGATCATTCCCGCCGGCAACACGCTCGTCTTCCGCCTTGTCCCCCTGTATCCTCCTCCCCCGGCTCCGGCTCCATATCCGGACCCCAACATTTGGTCACTTGACCTTTCAATTCTTAACATCCGACGGTGAGTCTGGAACTCTTGTGTCTCAGGATCAATGCTTAATCACAAGCCGCCGGAGCGGAACTGCAGCATTGGGATTAGCGCCCGGCCCGGTGGATACGGCACGGGCTCGGAGCGGGATCTGATTTCGGCCGGGTCTGTCTCAAGATAAGACCGGAACTGAAATTGGTCAAGAACTCAGCAACTAGCTGTTATATAGTTTGCACTTGGCCATTCCATAGCTCTTGCTAGAGTGCACATTGACAAGGGCAAGAAAAAGCAAATCTTTGTTTCAGTCAAGGGTGACTCACCTGCTTGAGCGACTGCCGCGAATCTCGGGCGACCTATTGACTGCTGTCAGGTCGTTATAATTAACACACTGCATGTTTAGGGAATTTTTAAGCATATGTAATAGATTCCTAAGAGTTTTACTGAACTTATAGTATTTAAATAAAATAGTAAAACGATATCAATATTTTATATACAATATTTATGAGATAGATAAGTATATGAGCCCAGGACGAATAGACGACACCAGACAAGTAGACATCGTCACATGGAATTGTTCCTTGTTCATTCATTCGTTTAATTTATTATACAGTGCCCATTACAACAATTTTCCTTCACCCGCTCTTTAGCGCCTTAGACATTAACAATTAACCCAAGTTGTAGTGCTCCTCCTGGTGGCTAGTAGACCCATGGCGCTTCGTCGCGCTCTGGTCAGGGTAATCATGCTCGATGCTCGGGTGTCCAAGATGCTCCTTGAGCGCAGACGGAGGAGCGCGGGATGCATCGAGGGGTGCGTCGGAAGAGGCCTGGTGCATCTCGTTCTGGTAGAAGGGAGCGTTGTTTCCGCTGCTGTCATACTATTAGCTACTGCAACTATATTGTATACAAGAGCAGGCTTACCTGGGCTTCTGCGAAGAGACGCCAGGAACGTTGCTCACCAGCGAGTCGATCTGCTCGCCTACACGAACACCCTCGGATGGTCGCTTCTGCTCGGGAGGACCTGTAGAGTGGAGAGGTCCGCTTCGGATGTTGGAGGCAAGGCTGTTGGTAGTGAAGTTGGGTGTGTTTTCGTTGGAGGTATATTCATTTGTGTTGGTGTTGACGGTGGTTTCAGAGCTGAGGCCTCGCTGTTCGTTGGCCCTGGAGGTAAAGTCTCGCTGCTCGTTCTTGTTGTAGGTCTGAGACTGGGACTGGGACTCAGTGTTGCTGCCAGGGAGAATAGTCTCCTTGGTCTTTTCGACGAATTCGGCCATTTTGGGTTATGAAAGTTGTGATTCGATATATGTGCAATAGACAGTTGATGGAGAGATGTCTTGGCTGCATCTCTCTCTTTTTTATAAGTCTTCCTCCCTCTATGAATAGCCACTTCCATCACTCAGTGCGTCATGAAAAGCCCGCCATGACGTTGCGCGATCGGCAGCGGCTCCATAACACCGATAAGCATAATTCCCAGACGCTAAACTTTGATTCATTAGCCTACAGTAGCCTCTGCTTTCTGTTCCTGGGAAACGCCCAGCTGCAATCGGAGGGGATCCATCGTGACATTGGCCAAGGCCTCATGGCTTTGTCTGTGTGGTTGGACACCCTGGTACAAGACATCATCCGTGGGTCTTGAGACAAGCCCTTTTTCGAGTGTCTTCGAAGCGATAGGAGGACTGAGTGTTTCG
Source organism: Fusarium sublunatum (assembly GCA_013623665.1). Classification (NCBI taxonomy): domain Eukaryota; kingdom Fungi; phylum Ascomycota; class Sordariomycetes; order Hypocreales; family Nectriaceae; genus Fusarium; species Fusarium sublunatum. The sequence goes on from JABFFF010000208.1 coordinate 29,280, forward strand.
TTCATTGGTCCAGTCGGCTGTTGAGGTGATTATTACGTAGATCCAGGGTCTTTTTATCTTGTGTTAGTAGGTCATGATGAGAGACTCGGCCATTCATTCGGTGGCAGTGACCGTCAGGACGGCCACAGCCTTTGACTGAAGACCTTGTGCAACCAGACCATCAGTTAAGCCACATCACTCCCATCTTGGAGTTGACTATCCTAGTCAAGTGACAGACTCGTTTGTCTTAGGTGAATGATCAAACGTAGTATTAACTCTTTGTACAAGACACCACGAGATGATCTTTCACCAGCACCTTTGTTGCGTTGCTTCATCAACCTTCATAGTAGACACTCAATCAATCATCTCTGGAACAACGATGAGGCCAAGGCAAAGAAGTCACATTGCAGAAGAGACTCAGATATTTTGAATGTTTCATTCAACTTCATTAAAAGAACTATTTACGTTTATGCAGGTAGGTACTTGAGGAAACTCATCCTCATGTCCTCCATCTCATTACGGCCAACGGCGTCCTCTATGGGACTTTGTGGCATATTGGGGGTCCCCTCCGGTAGTAGAATCTGGCTCTTTCAGGCCACGACTCAGCATTTTATCCCATCCTCGTTTTGAACCCTTCCACTTGTTTTTTCCGTTGTTGTTCAGACCAGCACCTCACTTCTCGAGAGTGCGTCCTTGCGGTCGTAGAGTTTGCATCCACCTCGTTCTCATCATGATTATGATGTTTTTATTGTCGCAAATGTAGCCTAAAGCTCATCGTCCATGCGATTCATTCACGCCTTCTTCTCAGGGTCACCACCATTCTGGGGTGCGGAGGGAGCACCGCTGCCAGGGACCTTCTCGTTGTCGTGGCGAACGCTGGCCTCGCTCGAGTCGGGGGTGAGGTACTCGCCGAAAGTGCGCTGCTCAAGGTCCATGTCCTTCCAGTCAAGACCCTGGTTTTTGCGGGCCGCACGGCGGAAGTAGACACGCTTGCAGAACTTCCAAAGCTCAATGCCACCAAAGAAGAGACCAGCGGCGATGAAGACAATGGCCCACTCCCAGGTGATACCCTTATGCTTGAAGACAGTGTCGCTGATGACGGGGATGTACTGGATAGGGAAGAGGGTGACGGCACCAAGGATGATAGCCCAGAAGAGGAACTGGTTGCGCCAGATGTCGTGCATCCACTGGGTGAAGTAGAGCTTGGAGCCGGGCTGCATGCGGAAGAAAGATCGTCGCTTGTCCATCATCTCCCAGGCGAGGAAGAGAGAGAACCAGGTCAAGCAGGCAAAGGTGGTGGCACGGGCCTTGAAGACAGTCTCACAGCGATCACTGTAGGTGTCGTTGCAGTCGATACCGAGATCACCGTCACCAAAGCCGTACATGCGAAGGACAAAAGTACCAAGGCAGAGAGCAGCGATCCAAAGACCGTAGACAGTCATGTCGATAATGAACTCCAAGCTGAACACACCAGTCTTGAGGGAAATCGGGGGTCGACGAAGGATACCAGCGACAGCACGCTCGAAACCGAGACCCATGTCGGGGAGACCAGAAGTAGCCATGATGATCCACATGATCTGGACAGGGGCGATAGGGAAGACGGAGAGGTTGTCATCATCCTTGAAGACGAGGCCGACGAGCAGGACAACAGCTTGGGCGACATTGGTAGCAAGCACGTGGAGAATGAACTTCTGGATGTTGTCGAAGATACGGCGACCCTCTTCAATAGCGGCAACAATGGAGGCGAAGTTGTCGTCACTGAGAACAATATCGGAAGCATCCTTGGCGACATCGGAACCGGCCTGACCCATGGCAATACCAACATCGGCACGGCGGAGCGAGGGAGAGTCGTTGACACCATCACCAGTCTGTTCAAGTTAGTATAATGTTGTGAATAGGAAGCAGGGATTGTGAACATACCATGGCGCAGAACTTGTCTCGTCGGTGGAGAGCTTCAATCATGCGGACCTTTGTCTGAGGAGCACATCGTGCAATGACCAGAGGAAGGAAGGGCAGCTGATCAACCTCGTCGTCGGTAAGACCATCGAAGGTAGTAGCAGTCATGACCATGTTGGCAGCAGTGTCCTCGGCAACCATGTCCATGCGGCTGGGCAGGATACCGACCTCAATAGCAATAGCCTTGGCGGTCTCGGGGTGGTCACCAGTAAGCATGTGGACGGAGATACCAGCCTCGTGGCATTCGCGCACAGCAGGGGCAGACTCGGGACGGGGAGGATCATAGAGACCAACGAGACCACGGAAGACGAGGTCGCACTCAACAGTGGTACGGTCAATCTCATCACCCTTCTTCATGTCGACGTGGTAGGGCTTGGAAGCGAGAGCAAGGACACGGAGACCCATACCAGCAAAGGCCTCCATGTTGCGGAGAATCTCCTCACGGAACTCATCAGTCAAGGGAACCTGCTCCTCGTTGTCCTCGGGGCAGTAAGTAGCACAGGCGCCAATGACACGCTCGACAGCACCCTTGGTGAAGGCATAAAGCTGGTTGCTGTGGTTGTCCTTCATGATAACAGACATGCGCTTGACATCAGAATCGAAAGGAAGCTCGGCAATCTCACTGTACTGGTTGGAACCGTCGTGGCTGGTAAGGCGGAGACGGTTCCAGTCGAATCGGCAGGCCAGGACTTGGATAGCAATTTCGGTAGGGTCACCACGGGCGTGCCACTCGCCTTCCTTCTCGTTGACAGTAGCAAGGTTGGCCAGAGACGCAACCTCAAGGAACTTGGTGAGACCAGACTTGCTCTGGGAGAGAAGATCACTGGTGGAGGCAAGCTCACCGCACTCATCGCCGCCAGTCTTGAGAGGGAGCTGGTGAGGCTGGTTACGGTGCCATCGGAGGTCACCAATGGTAGGGTTGAATGGCTCGGTGGTGTTCTCAATGAGGTAGGTTCCCTTACCGGGAGTCCAAGCTCCACGAGCAACCATTTTACCTTGTGTGAGAGTACCAGTCTTGTCAGAGCAAATATCGGTAACAGCACCAAGGGCCTCGAGAGCCTTGAGGTTTCGAACAATTACGTTTCTCTCAACCATACGCTTAGTACCGGCAGCCATAGTAATAGTCAGGACGACAACCAGACTGGCAGGAATCATAGAAAGACCAGTAGCGACGGCGTAGATGATGACCTGTTGGGACGCATTGAATTCGTTGGCAGCGAGAACGATGATAGCACAGACGACAGCAGTACCAAAGAGGTAGATTGCCAGCCTGGAAAGCTTCTTCTGGAGAGGAGTGCCGACGTTAACACCAAGGAAACGGCCAATAGCGTCGGTCGTGGTAAGAGTGTAGGCTTCGAGATATCGGTGAGGCTTGGCGGAACCATCAGGCTTACGCTTCACGGGGCGAACCTTGCTGTCCTTCTTTCGGAGAGCAGCAGCGATAGCACCAATCTCAGTGCAAGTAGCGGTAGCAAAGACAATACCCTTGGCTCGACCCTTGGTAACAGTGGAGGAGCTGTAGGCAACGTTGATACGGTCACCAGGGCCGCAGTTGTCATCGAAAGTCTCGTCCTCGTTCTTTCGGACGGGAAGGGACTCTCCAGTCAACATGGCTTCATCGGTCTCAAAGTTGACGGCCTCAATCAGTCTAAAAGTGTGAGTTAGTAAATAGTTTAAACTCAATACATCATACAACTTACCGGACATCGGCAGGGATCGTGTCTCCGACCTTGATTTCCACAAGATCACCGGGAACGACCTCAACAGAAGGAACCACCTTGGAGTCTCCATCACGGACAACGTTGGCGGTGGGAGAAGACATGGATCGTAGCGAGTCCATAGTCTTCTCAGCAGAGTATTCCTGGAAGAAACCGACTGTGACATTGAGACCAATAATGAAAGCGACGACACCACCTTCAATCCATGACTTGATACCGAAAGAAACGGCCATAGCAAGAATCAAGACCTTGGCAGACGTCAGTAAAAATGTCCATTTTGGGGGTGATGATTGAAGTGATCATGGGAACGGCATGCCCGAACAGGCAATATGCATGCCAAGCATCGCGTGGCGAAAAGATTCAAGATACGCTTAAACGGTGGTGTGGGGGCTGTTTCTGACGTATGGGAAAATCTTCAGTACTCACCAGTGTCATGGCATTGGCAACCTGGGCGATGATAATCTTGAGAGGCTGAACACCCTCAGCTTCACCGAGGTCGTTGTTGCCGAACTGTTCATGTCGTTGCTTGGCCTCGGTAGAGGACAGACCGTGCATAGCATCCGTCTTGAGCTCCTGAATAACCTGCTCGAAAGTCAGGGCATGAGCAGGGCGGCTCATAGGATCATTGCTCTGGCCCGAGACATGGTTGTCTACGGACGCCTGGTCCTGTTTACCCATGATGTAGGTCGAAGCTAGCGAGCGCCAGCTTGAAGGTGTTTCGTGGTTCGGACTAGACTTCGTAGACAGTGGTGGTAATGTTTCGTAGACTCCAAGGAAAGATCCTTAAGCCTATTTCTGGGGATTCCTGGGAGGTTGCAGGAAGCCTTTCGTCTGGCGTTTGTTGTAGGATTGAGGAATTGAAAGATCCTTGGGGGAAAAGATTTCCAAGATGATGCGGGGAGGAGGGAAGTCTTATAGACGTCCATCTCGACGGCTGGGCATCATTGAGACGGACGAATGCTTATCTCGCCGACCCTCATAGTGCCTTGGCTCAAGTCACTATCGGGCTTGTTGGAGTGCAGGTGCCATCATCTTCCCCAGCGGACCCCACATTGCCAAGCGAAATCCAATTTTTCCTTCTCTGCTGCTGCTTGTGTTCTAAGGGCGGGGGTTTGAAATGGGAGCGAATGTCTTGGCGATAAGACAAGAATCTTGGTTGTTGTTGCTGAGCACCCCCCGGTGCTACGGCCTGGAGAACCGGGCTTGTCCGAGGGGCGCCGGTGGAGGACCCCCGGGTCTCCACTCTCAGTCTCTGGGGCATGGGGATGCTGATTGGCAGTTGGCCATGCCGTTCTGTACGGTGCTGCGCTGCTTGACGGTCCTAGACGGTCGGGGGTCTCGCCATTCAACGTCATTCAGCCGTTCGGTAGCATCTGTGACGCGGCGTGGCGGTCTCGGCATCAATTGGCTTTTGTGAGTGGGCAGCGGGAGGCTTGGCTGGGGCTTGGCACTCTGTAGGAGACTAGGGTCAAGGACTCGCGAGAGTCATTGTTGCTCTTCGACAACTGAACCCGAACTCGAGCCTTGGAAAACACCCAGCCGCGGTCATGGCGCTAAAAACGAGACGAGGGTATCGTGAGTCTTGTATGGGTCCATGCTTGAAGCCTTGCCAGCGCTGAGCCTTGCTTAACATCTCATCTGACCCTCTCTGCAGCAATGCAATCCTAATGCCGTCACCGATGGGATGGTGCTCATTGTCAACCGACGTTAGACGACAAGAGCGTTGTGTGGTTCAAGCTTGTTGGTGATGTGAGACGGCCTGTAGGAGCACACCCCGCCCCTCTTTTCCATGACACACACCACTATTTTTCTTCTCTTTTCGGTGCTATTTCTTCTCCACAAGAAAGGATTGGTATGCATCTAGTATTTCTAGGCATCCATACTATTTTTTCTCGAGTAGAATCGCCGCGTCATTGGTCCGTCGTCCGCCTTAACGTCTCGCAAAGTTCGTCTTGTTGCTTTGTCCTTCTGGCCATGTTCAACGCCGTCACACCCGACTAGGTTATCCATCCATTCAAGAATATGGGAGGCAAACGTGCTTGAAAGCAAGAAAGGCGACCGAGTAAGAGCCGTTGCTTGGCACAGCTCTCATCATGACGGGTCCGAGACGGCAACAGTGACAGTATCATCACGGAGGTCCGAGTCCACCACGGTACGGAGTTTCTCCTGATGAATTCCGTCGTCGGCCGTGGAGATGTTGGGGTTCTGGCTGAAAGATGGGTTCTATTTCTCTCGCGAGAGCCTCTCGCCTTGCCTCGTTCACGCATTTCGCACGCACAGAAGCGGTGCCAAGGATGAGGTGCTTGCACTGCCACGCTTGGCGAGACCTAAGAGGTGTTAGTCACAGACTCTTATCTTTGCCCAAAATTTGCAGGAGACCTTAGCTACGCCAAGTACCTCGCTGTTAGTGGCTGCTGTTGAGCAGGGGTCTGTTGTTGGGTGCAGAAAGTGAGATGCTAGTGCACTAACGGCCCGGGCACGTTTTGCCACCATAAAACTGCCGTCTCTGTCAGAGCTCTATACATCACGTGACTGTGATCCACTCCTTCTAGAAGCCATTCTCGCTCGGTGGTACACGGTACGTAATGCATCCTCCACGGCATGATCAACGTGACAATAAGCTTAAATCATCGGCATCTTTTTTCTTGCCTACGTCCCACTCTTTCGGCTGATGCCCTTGAAAGTTCCTTGCGCTATCCCTTCAGCCTTCCTATTACGACAAGCCTCAAAAGCCATTCGGTGAGCGCTTCAGGCGGCGAATCAGACACAGACCATTCCGTCCGTCTAGGCACGATGTGATGCAATTCAACAATTCTGTAGACTACGACTCAAGCGCCTACATGCGCTAATCTCGTTTGAGCCTCCGTTTCGATCCACTGATGGAAGCCGTCTCCCTACCGCAACTGACCGTAAATATGCAACTGGAGACGAGGGGACGATCCCTTCCTCGATGGTCTGGCCCAGAAACAAGAGACGCCGCAGGCGAAGCTGCTGGGGAATGAGAAGCGCCGTATGCCGCAGCAAGAAGGCGGATTCGTCGGTCCACTTGTACGGGGCGCTTATTGCTAGCATAGGGATACCTTTCTCTCACAGGCCACTGGCTGGTCTCGTTACAAATCATGCTCCGTAAACGCAAGGCTTCCACGAAGCACTCAACTCATTGGATCCGCTCTCCAGATGCTTGTCTACTTATCTCGGGCGGATATGGCAGGGACTCTTCTCTCCCCCATGGAGACCCCCAATCACCCAGACACAGAGCCCCAGTGGAGATATAATATCTCCTGAGGGGGATAATCCGGGTGTATCGCCGTCACGTCCACCACAATCTCAACACTCGGTGCGGACATGAGACTGCGCCGTGTGGGGGCTTGAAGGAACTGCAACTGCACGCTGTAATCTTCTCACTATGGGTACCTCGGACATCCTTATTCCAGTCCGGAGAAGCAAAAAAGAAATTCTGTCATGCAGGTCCTAACGTAAGTCCTAAGGTTGCTGAGATCCCGGCCCGAGAAGCCTCTGACTGCCGTCACCACCGTGCAGCAGACCGGAAACCGTTGTGGTACAACACCTCCGTGTTGATGGGATCCTCTCGGGCAGCCTCGGACGGTATTTGGGCACCAGTCGCAATATTGAAAGCCTTTGCCGCGGAAACGGCGGCCAATGTTATGAGAGGTTGGTAATCCAGGGACCTGGAAGTCTTGAAGCAATAGTTAGCAGGGTTGTTGATGGCTTCCATGCACGGAGAAGTCGGTCGGGGAGTTGAACAAACTTGGGGTTACACATCGGCACATGGAGCTCGGGCTTCGGCGATCAACGGTAGCTAAAAGCCTATGCCAGCCGGCCATTACTTTCTGCGGGAGATTGGACAGACCACTTGCTGCATCTGAGGCTCTAGCAAAAAGCATGTAAGCAGAGCCTCTCAGACGCGGGCCATTGAGAGTCGCCGGCGCTGCAGTTCTTGACACTGATCAGTTTCAGGGATTGGCCAGGTCTTATCAACTCAAGCCGCATCCGGGCCTCAAAATCTGCCAGCTCGCACTTGGACAAGAACTTGGCGAAATGGAACTTGGCCGAATACTCACAAGCTCACGCTCTTGTTCTTAAGCCATCGTACCATGCTCTTCTCCCACCTGAAGGCCCTTCTTGGCTTCCCAAGCCCTGGCATAAGCGCGAGATTTCCCCAGCCTTTTGCGCATTCAGCAAAACTCTGGGGTGAGCCAGATTGAGCAACATCAAGCATGTCGATGCAGCCAAGCCCTCCGTCTAGGCGACGAGAATGCAAGTCTCACATCGTGAGTCTCTTGACGTTTGACGGACAATGAATCCCTGTGGGGGTTGTTTCTTTTCTCAATGACACCAAAATCCCGGCGCATAGATACTGAAGAAATTCATCGGGCCTTCTCGGACTTTATTCATCGGATACTGCAGGGGCTATTCCTTGAGGTTTGACCGCAGGGCAGTTTTCTTGTTCTTCTCCTCTCCGCGTATCCTGTCCGCATCCTGATATACTTACAGAGCGAGGCAGAATTTTAAAGGGACTGCTACAGGGTGACCATCGCTGATCCGGCCAAAAGGGTCGAAGAAGGGTTTCCGCCCATCACCATGGAGGTGGTTATCAGCAGCCAAGTCCGTACAAGGCGCCAAGTTCTCGAAAAAAGCTTTTCAACACGTGTCATCGAGATAGCAGAGTTGAAGACGACCATCCACGGTTTCTCTGTGACAAACAACTTTTTGCTGCACGAGCACAAACTCGCATTGCGTCCCCTTGATACATACCGTGTATCTATGGCTGGCGGAACGGTCAGCGGCCCCACAAGCGTCCCATTGCCAAGATCAGCGGGTGTCTTAGGCTTACGAGGGTGCGAGGGTGTTGCAGGGATAAAAGAAGAGGGTCCAGCAGCGGAGGGCGCGGCGGAGCCACTCGTATTGAAACGAGCGAGAAAGAGGGAGGAGAACACGTGCCCTCCGCCGACGACCCCGGGGCGGAGATGCTGCCGTGAGTGAAGAATCTGTTGAGGAGATGAGGGGTCCGGGGGGGTCTGGGGAGAGGACTTGACTCGACGCGACATACAATACTCGCCGATTGACCTGCCTCTCTTGCCTTGCCTTGCCTACTAGGTTGTCTTGCCAAGTCAAGCCATCTATGGTAACCTCGGACCGCAGAATCAACTACCGGATGAAAGGGAGTTTGGACCACGACACACACCTCAGTAATCCAAGCGTACCTATTATCCGAGAGAAAACAAGACTATCGACAAGCAGAAAGGACCTCTTGTCAATCATTGCGTAGGATGGCCAAGATGCAGATAATCGTTGCCTCTAAACTATCCAGCCGTTCCCTCTCTTTTTCAGCGATCGGCAACCTTGGGCTGCAAACCACCACATCCAACTACACAACAGTCACCAATAGCCATTGCTTAAAACATGGACATAACGCACGCGACCATATTCAGCAACAGCCTCTCGTTGTCTCATCCTTCCCCTCATGTTGCAGTGTGGGAAGCTCATCGAAAAGCTTGGCAGGCTGCTCGAAACTTTGTCCTTCTAGCTTCCCAATCGAGTCATGCACCGGGAAGCGTGCCGGTGTGTCAACTCAAGTTCAGACAAGGGTATTGGTTTCCGAAGAAGCAATTCGCAGCAGCGAGCTAATGTTAAGTCAACATCTTGGCGCTGTCGCCCGGACAGGCTCGCTTAGGTTGACAATCCAAATACTAACACGCATGGGTGTGTGCTGTGTGCGCTGCGCTGGTAAAGAAGAGGACAGCAAGGTAGGTAAATAATGATATACGTTTAAACCCATTTATTAACAATGTGAGCAGATTAACTTGTCCGCCCACGATCCTAAGCAAAAAGCCAATATTCGCCAATTGTCCCCCAAACACCCAAACCACAAGCAGGCTCCTTTCATATCGTCGACTCGTTACATACATCGTTGGCTCTACTCTACACCTTTGCCATGTGGTGAAGACAGCACTTCCAATCACCTCCAGGACCCTGGCGGAAGACGCTGTGGCACCAGGCCTCGGTGGCGATCATCTCGCCGCCCTGAAGCTTCCAGGCCGTGACGCGGTAGTTGAGTGCCGTGGCCATGAGGTCGATCTCGACGAACTGGGGTTCATCGTGGATCTTGTAGGCGGTCCAGGGCTCGTAGTGCTCCTCCATGTACTCCTCGATCGAGGGCTCCGTCTTTGGCGAGTAGACCCTCTGGTCGGGCTCAGCGAGGACGGCGTCCTTTGTGATGTACTTGAACATGACCTCTGGCTTGTCCGAGGTGAGGGCGCGCCAGAGGAGGGCTGAGGCGTCGAGAGTGCCCTCCTTGTTGCGGTGCTTGATGGTTCCCTTCTTTGGTTCGCCCATGGTTGTTAAGTGAGTTGCGGTGAGTTGTAGTTGGGTTTTTTTTTTTTTTGTCTTGTGTCTCTGAAATTGATTGTTTGGTTGGGAATAGTGAGTATTCGCAGCTGAGGAGATTCAGTAGCGAAATCTAAAGTAAACTCCCCCAGAACCTGACGTAGACCATTGGATTTCTTGCATCTCGGTCACCAAAACCTGGCATCGTCGAATCCTTGCTTAGCCTGACGTCACAGCTGCGCAACTCTGCAAAGTAAGCTATCTCGTCCAATTGCAAGTCGAGTAAGCAGCAACAACAGGTTATGATTGTCCTACAAGACTTGTTTTTTCACCCTTCTAGAAGCATGTCTTGAAGATTGATAATCTACCGTATCGTAAACGGCTATGTTGTGCACCGTTTCAAGGCAACCCGGCTACGGCGTCTATCCTGCGATAGATACACCACCACTACCACTGTTTGACTCAAGTCCCTGGTCGTTATTCTATCCACGCCTCTACATGAAGCTATTCAGCTCGATTCGACTTAGTCAAGTCATACCAACTACCGTGGGTTGTAACTATCGATTTTTCGATCTGGTGGAGGTCGAATGCAGAAGTGACGTCACAGGGTCCAAGACCCCTGATGCAAGCGGTGAAAAGATTAGGGAAAAAACGATTTCTTTTGGTTCATCATGTCGTTAAGTCGTCATATTATTTCATCAGAAAACTAAATACACAAATTGCTGCCTGAAACAAAAGGTATAGCAGTGTACATGGAACTAGCCAATCAGTACAGTATCAGAAACCATCACATTACCCATCTTTCTCTCTCCCTCCTTGCGCCAGTAGATGACAATAGGAAAAGTGTTTGCGTTGTGCAATGCTCGGTATCTATCAGAACATAGAGAAATGAATTGTCTGTGGGAGGTTCTCAGTGGAATCTCTCCTTGACGTACACCATAGCTGCGAATCCCGCACAGCACGTCGTGCTCATGTCGTGGTTGCACCATGGGCACTTGACCGTCGACACGCCGTCAGAGTTGGACATAGTCTCGTACAGCTTGCTCGGCATGTCGTGGTAGCGGCTGCAGGCGCAACATTCGACGAACATCTTGGCTGATGGTTCGCCATGGTGCTGGTAGTGCTCTAGGTTGGACTGGCGGCGGAGCGTCTTGATCACAGCCTCAGGGTCCGAGAGGGTCGTTCTATGGCCCAGCGTCGGGCTTTGGGGGGCGACAGGAGACCGGAGACGAGGCTTGCTCTTCTGCCTGTGGTGAAGAGGTGGTTGTGTATGCGTCGGTGTTGACGCGAAGCTTGTTTCGCTAGAGTCTGGGAGCGACTTCTTCTTTCGTGGGGATGCTGAGCTGCGGAGGTTTGCATTTGAGAATGCTTCCATGACTCTGTTCGCTGCCTCCTGGATAGGATCGATCTCTGCGTCTGAGCCGCTGAGATCAGAAGGCTCAAATCGCTCGCTAGGAGCTTGTCGTGGTGAGTTGGTGTATGACCAGTAGGGGCTGGCTTCATGACCAGGGTTCGCGACCATGGAGGGCTTGATGGATGCGATATTAGGAGAATGGCTCTTCTCAGATTGTGGTGGTGTAGTATGTGGTGTGCTCAAGGGTGACGTAGACTGCACTGCGTCTGAATAAGATGAATCTGAGGAGCTTGGAGGTCGACCGATTGCTGGTGAGAGGTTTGCCCCTGATGCAGAACGATGCTTGGATGAAGTATGCGTTTCTGTCTTTGGTGGCACTGGAGGTCCAGAGGGAGATGTCGCATCGGTCTTGGGCGAAACCAATCCTTGTACCGAGTGACCCCGGCCGAACGCACTCCTGGCAGCCTCTCTAAGGTTCCATCTCGTAGACACGGCGGGTTCAGACTCTGCAGTAATCGGTTTCGGTCGCACACCGGGCGAGGTCTGCTCATAGCGGATGCTCGGCGGGTTGTGTTTGAAGAGCTTCTCCTTCGAGGACCGAGTCGACTCAATGGACTTTCTTGTTTTAGGCCCAACGGGAGCGCTCTTAGCAGTCGATGGCTCGTCTGAGGGTGCCTGTGAGTGTTGGAGTCGGGTTAATAACGTGAGGGAGCCTCTCCTCTTTGAGCTCCTCCGCGGTGGCGTCGGGGGGGTGGATAGGTTAGAACCAGTGGATTCTCGTCGGGGACGAGGTTGCGTCGAGGATGCTAATGGCGGTCTGGAGACAGTAATGGTATCTTGCTGAAGGGACTTCTCGGACCCCTTGGGTTTGATGTTTAATGGGGCAACTTGATTCATGCTCTGATTCGAAGCACGAGGCGTAGGCACTGTGTTCTGGTGTTGGACTTCAACGCTCTTGGGAGGACTCTTGCGACCCCCGTCCTCTTTCGGCGTTCCAGTTTTGTCTGTGTCTGAACTTTGATCCTTCTTGACATAAACGCAGCCTCTTCTGTTCAAGCCCTGGGCTTTGTTGTACAGAATCTCACTGTCAGGTGTGTGCACCGTGTTCTGATCACCCTCGTCCTCCGTATCGTCAGCCACTGCGTAGTCATCGCTGACGGAACCGCGTCTGGCACGAGCACTCCACAGATAAATATTGACTGAGCCTCTTCTTTGGGGTGGTGACTTGGGCGACTTCATTGAGGTGTTGATTGATATAGGCGGGTATGCTCTTCGCTGAGCGTCTGCTTGCTTGTTGGCCTGCTGAGGGTTGATTTTCAGGGGTGTGAAGGAGCCGTGGCCCAGAAATTTCTTTCGCATGGCTGGATGGACCTTGCTGTTGCCCTTGGCCTGGTCTTCGAGGACTTTCTGCTGGAAATCCTCTTTCTTCTTCTCAAGCTTGACTCCACCGAGGAAGCCAGTAGAGCTCGTCTCGTCGAACGACGCCCGCTTTATCTCGAATGAGCCGCGGAAAAGAGACGTGAGCGAGCTGGAGCGCCTGCGTCTGGGTTCCTCGGGGTCATCGTTATTTCTGCCAATCGCGAACCCAAGTAGACTGGACGACCGAGATCGTCGCTTTTGTGTAAATTGTACGGGCTCAGTTATGCTGCGGCCTTGGGCTGCAAGCACTGACGGAGGAGGCGGAGGCGGCTTGCTCAGCTTTCGACCTCGAGGCTTGGGAGCGTTCTTCCAAGCTTCTTCAAGGGCCTGGTTCATGGCCTGTTCTTTTTCTTTTTCTCTCTCTTTCTCTCTCCGCTTCTCCTCTTCCTTTCTCTCAAGCTCTTTCCGCTTCTCTTCCTTCTTCTCCTTCTTTCGACGGTCATATGCCTCCCATGTAGGTGATTGGCAGACAGACCGCTGCTCCTCTTCTGGAGGGAACATGAATGCCACAGTCTTTTGAGATGGTTTGTCTGGCGGTGATTGTTTAGAGAGGGGATCTGCTGAGTTTGATCGAGAAGGGCCCTGTCCGACGGGCTTTCTGGGTATTACGTTTGGCGACTTGGATCGCAAAGGATCTGTGTGTGAGAAGAGTGGCGGGGGCACAGCGGCATAGTTGCGAACAGGTGCCTTTTTGTCCTTGGTTACCAGTTCAAACCGGCGAGGGGGATGTCCTGGGCTTGGGGGAACAGAGCTGCTGCTATCTGTGCATGCTAGAGATGGAGGGACAGAGCCTTGATGTGTTCGCTGGAACTATGAATGAGTGAATCAGCCATGTTCTTGCTTCATGTCTTAAGTGTTCAGGACTTACGTTGAGCTTCTTCTCCAAATCGAGCATGCGTTGCAAGCTATTGGAGCGACTACGGCCTCGAGGCGGAGCCTGTACCTGAGCAGTCTGTAGCATGATGAAGCTTTTGCGGGTTCAAGCGAGCCGTTGACCTGAAGCTGGCCACAAGAAACGGAATAATCTCAAAACATGCGAAGTCTGTGAGACAAAATTCGGGAGAAATGCGCGTGTGTGTGAGAGTTGAGCTGTGTGACGGTCGCGGGCGGGGTGGTGGTTTGCTGCAGGTAAGCGCAATAATAATAATTAAAAAGTTGAAGGTTTCGTTGCTCGGTCGTTTTTCCCTTTCTTCTCTCGCGGGAGTCAACAGCGGGCGTGTGCAGCTGAAGTTTGGCCGAAAGCGCCAGGATGAACCGCTTTGTTAATATGGGATGCTGCGTTCGGCGGGAGAAGCTAGCGTCGAAAGCGGTGATGCCGTCTTGGTGGTGTTTTATTGCTGCGGTGATTGGAACTGGCTTATTCCAATTTGACAATTCCCGCCTTCTTTTCCTTCACTGAAAAGTCGATTCAAGTTATGAAAGCGGTGAAATGAACGAGTTGGTGGTGAGAAAGACGACGGATGCGGCTGTTTTGCTTGTGGTGTTGTAGTATGACGATGCAAAGGCGGTGGGCAACGCGTGGTGTAAATTATCTCGTGATTTGGAGGGTAAGACGGGCTAGCCAAAGAAACCTTGGAGATTTTTGATGTTGCACAAGTGAGAATAAGCGGAGGTTGAGAAGAAAAAAATAATATGGTAGCACAGAAAGCAAAGGAGGCGGGAAGTGTACTGGTTAGGATGGATGTCAGTGATTATGAATGTGTGGGATCATGACATGAACGAGGGTCTGTAACAGATAGAGAAGGGAGCAGCAGGGGCAGAGATGAGGATGGGCAAGGGAAAATGCGAGTGTAAGAGGCAGAATCAGTGGAAATAGAAAATTCCTGAATCGTCGCCCTGATGAATGAGGTTGTCTTTGCCCGGGCAAGACTGAATAAATTACGACGCCAAGCAGTGTCAGGCAAGCAAGCAAGCAAGCAACTTTGCAAGCAATATGCCGATATGAACATCCCAGCTGCAGGTTCTTTTTCTGGGCTTACAGTAGCTTGATTTAGTTGCAGCAAGCCTCCAATTGAGTAGCGGGACAGCATGCCCGGCCCTGCCATGCCATTTCATGGATCATGCCCGTTGATGCGTGATTGCGGGATGGCGGCATCGTTTTCTAGAGCTGACCATTAAGTGCCCGACCAGGGTAAAGCCACTCTACGGCAGCCCAACAATCCTCCACTGTCTTCCAAGTTATGATATCGGCCAAGCTCAACTCATCTCATCTCATGCCATATCAAAGCCAGATCCTCTACCCCTCTCGATCAACAATCAGTCACTCCAGCCTCTCCCCTCATGCAGCAGCTTACTTCTGTCACCTCAATTAGACCCAAACTCAACTGCAAGATGCTCATACACAAGATCAAGCTGTCGTCTTTCCAAGGTGGGTTTGGTCAACCCAAGAATACGAACTGATGAGGTGCGTGGCTGATGTGTCATCCATAAACCGCGGGGCACCTTCAGCCGTTATTGGCTCGGCACCTACGGGACCTACCCACAGCGGCGTTTCACTGGCCTTACGGTGTCCAGAACCTTTTTTTTTTTTTTTCCTTCAGTTGGGCTGTCCCATTTTTAGCGGATGGGCTCCAAAAATAGCCCTTGGCTTCAACATCTAACCTTAAGAACGCAAAACATACACGAATAGAAACAGGACCACTTCCCCAAAGAGGCCGTCGACAACAGGTCGAATGTCTTAGTCGGGAAGGATACGAGATAACGGCGAGACCCAACGGTGCTGGCTTGACGTTCTGGGGTTTAGCCTTACGATGGCGGCCTGCATGGCAGTTTGTTTAGATGTTCCTCGTCTGAATGGTGCAAACCTATGACACTACCTATTTGGACTGCGCTGCTTAGCTTCACATTCACCAAAGTGGCTGGTCGACGGGTGAGTTGCACAGGAACCGTGGTGTTGTGCTACTGCGAGATGAAGGCTGGATGATCAAAGTGAGGAGGTTGAACACACAAACTCAATTAATGGGCAGATCGAGCATTTTGCAGCCAAGCAACACAACGTGGCACACCCGTTCCCCTGATCCTTCTGTCTCAAGTCGTCCATCCATCCACCATCCCAACCTTACCTTTGCCGATCATGGCGCTAGAGCCATCGGATGCGTCGACATGATCTCCCTGCCAGCCTGCCACCCGGCCACCGGCGGAAGAGACCGCCCAACTGCTGTATCAAGTTAATTAGACTAATCAAAGAGTGTTTTTGCTACTGTAGCTCATGCGAGGTGATGTGATATCTGTGAGGGGTGATATCAATGTGTTGTTTCTACCGCCGAGAGTTTGTATGCTGTGATCTGCATCGCAAATCGTCGGGCCCGTGTTCCAGCACACAAAGACCAAACGACAAACTAAGAAGAATTACCATGCCTTTATCGCAGATTAACTCTGATATGCCTGACATTGTAACGCACTGTAACATGAGGGTAGATTGAATATTCTTTTGCAACGCCCGCATCGCGGCTTCGCTCTCCGCTCTTCTGCCCTCCTGGATCTCGTATCTTTGCATCAGCATCGTCGGCGGGACCCTGCAGACAGCCGGGGCTGTTTATAATTATAGCAAAAGCATCCACTATGGTGCTCTGAGCCCGTCGCCAACAGAATGTAAATAACCCATGACCCCAGTTAGCCTGGACGTAAGTTGATGTGCATAGAGCTACCTAGGCAATTATTTGCATCCACTGGGGTAGAACGATGTGGTGGCTTCTAGATCATCTGAGGATGCCCGCTTACCCTAGGCATGAGGTTGAAAATAGTATGAGGACCACAATTGGCAGTTGTTGAACCCAAATTTGTTCAAAATTGCCATTGTGTTACTTATAATTACACACTGTAAGTTTGTTTAATATATACCTACCTGCTGGCCAACAATTTGACCACGAATCAGGACTCTCGAGGTCCAGCTCCCAAGACGTGAGCAGAAAAAGGCCGCTTACATGGCGTTACCATCACCAGTCGTACTTATGTGTGAGGTATCATCAAGAAAGCTGTAACAGTCAGAATAAAAAAAGGAATTTTCACACAGAGTAGCCGCATAACCCAAGACACGCATAACATAGAACCAAGACTACAGTAATTCTCATGTGGGAGCATGTCTAACCTATCAATCTTCCAGATTGCATCTAGCATCCATCATGATAATGTTCGTCGCCAAATATCAAGACCTTACTATAGGTCTATAATACACCATATAGTACACTCGAGAAGCCTATGGCCGATCCGAATGATACGTAATATCATTCAAGAATTTGACAGAACTTCAGAACTTTACTTTCATTATTTTATGACAGCCATTCTCACCATGATATCTCAAAGACGGCAGGCGGGTGCTAGAGTGATCCGACGGAGAGTTCGCTCCTTAGCATTATGTAAGCAGCTCACCCCGCCACCCGGATACTATTTTTCCGAGAGGGCATGTTATCCCGTCTCACGTGAGAGCCGGTCGCCTCTCGCCCACACTTACCAAATTCCCCAAAAATCTTACTGCGCCCTCAGCCGACGACTCACCATCCACATCACCACCAAAATCATTCATCATGGGTAAAGTTCACGGATCTCTTGCCCGTGCCGGTACGTTGCGCTCGCCCATCAAGAACTCTTGGTATTTGACATTCGCTAACATTCACGCAGGCAAGGTCAAGTCTCAGACTCCCAAGGTACGACGACACGGCGATTAAAAAACCATTCGAAACCGACGAACCCGATCACTAACCATCCGATCCAACAGGTTGAGCCCCAGGAGAAGACCAAGGTCCCCAAGGGCCGTGCTCTCAAGCGCCTCAAGTACACCCGACGATTCGTCAACGTTACCCTCACTGGTGGCAAGAGAAAGGTGAGCAGACTTGATGGTACGCAGCAGGAGAATGCGGGCGCTGACAATGCGGACACAGATGAACCCCAACCCCGGCTCCTAAACAACTGGTTAAATGACAAGATTTGCGGTATCGGGATGTTGGCTGGCGGACACGGTTCAACAATGGTTGCTTCACTCAGTAATGGGATGATGGATTGGGTCGGGTCGCATGATAGGCTGAGCCCCTTATGGAAACGAAAAAGGAAATGGCGAAGAAGCGCTACGACTCTACTCGGCGTCCGGTGTCAGTTGTCAATACAACAACATTTGTTCGCGACCAGACACGCTTTCTACTGCGTTTGTGAAATGCCATCATTTTCACTATAGGATCGCACGACGAGCCAGATTCTTGATACCCGTGCATCTCGTAGACATCACGAAATCTGGCTGGGGGTCTTCGGCGAGTGACTCACATCGATGACATCCATGACTTGGGTAGAATGCCTCAGGATGCTCACGATCGGTACGAGTCAAGTTTCGCCAAATTGCCAAGCTACCTGATTATTTGTAACGACAAATCATAAACTCCGAGAATGCCAGCAGACCGTAGCGACTGTAAATAGTTCGTGATGCATACAATCTGATATTGGAGCATGGCCCGGTCGCTCTCACTTCCACCTCATAAGGCTCAAGACAAAGATCACGTGATATCAATTCCACCTTACTCGAACTCTGCCCATGTAGCTCCATCTCCAAGCAGTCAACATCACATTCACCATCGCCTATTCTCGATTATTCTTCAAACAACACACTGCACAAAATGGCCGACGTGGAAATGGATGTCGATGTTGAGGCGGGCTCCCCCCCTCCCCCCGCGCACAACGAATCCGACATGCAAACACATACAAAGGCCACGGCCGTCCGCTCTATCGAGGGCTGGATCATTGTCGTCACCAACGTGCACGAGGAAGCAGATGAGGAGGCTCTACAGGATCTGTTTGGAGAATACGGCGAAATCAAGAACATGCACCTGAACCTCGACCGAAGAAGCGGTTATGTCAAGGTAAGCGACGCTCGGACATGAAGCAGGACAGAACGGCTTGCTGATGCGGATGGGTCTCCAGGGATACGCCCTCATCGAGTACACAACACTGGAGGAGGCTCGCGCTGCTATCGACGGCGCGCACGACCAGAAGCTTCTCGACCAGACTATTCAGGTGGACTTTGCATTCGTACGACCCCCGCCTGGTAAGCCCGGCCGTGGTAGAGGCGCTGGTGGACGAAACCGAGGCCGAAGCAGGAGTCGCAGTCCCGAAGGCAAGGAGCGTGAGGAGCGCGATTGAACGGGAAAACATGGAGAAGTCGGAATACAACGCGGGAGGAAGACCTTGCCATGCGGCGCGTGACGAGAAGAGCAACGGATGAGAAGGCCCACCAACTTGTTGCGTGCAAAATCGCCGACGTGCGACACTCACCGCGAGGGCTGAGGGTACGTCGGCAGCGTAATGTTTACACATGAGGTATGTCTAGCTTTCCCGCGCATTTGGGAGTCTTGGCCTAACAGGTAACAAGATCAGAATGAGAATAAGTATGGTCAAATGGCCACCTTGTAACTGTCAAACAAACCGATGGTATCAACTTCGCTATCCAGAAGTCGCAAATAGACGCTCAGTGTGATAAGGCCAACATGGCTGAGGCTTGGGGTCCTATAATTTGGTAGGAGTTTAGACAGCGCTCTAACATGGAAAACAATAGGATCTCAGATCAAATCTTTGCAAGGGAAGTCACAGCTTTCACGATCGTCGTGGGTCAACAGCAACCTGGCTGCTATTCAACACTGTATCTCCATGCGCCTGAATTGAGAACACGACCGGAGCATGTCCGAGTCCGCCAAAGAAACCTCTGCAGTCCTTATTCCCACCCTCGCATCGCCTATTCAGAACACCCACGTAAACGACTCATTTACATGAAACCTCGTCGATTGCCTGGTCGAGTTAGAAGTATTCTCTACCTTGTCTTAGAACGACTCACCTTATATCCGCGCTCGACGCTCCGACCAGTACCTTGAAAGCACCCTCTTCGGCAATCCACCCTGGAACTGCCTCGTCATAATACCCGACTGCGTACTTGTCCAGGCTTATGGTGATGTGTCTCGTCTCGTCAGCTTCGAGGAACACCTTCTCAAAAGCGACAAGCTCCTTTTCGGGTCGTGGCAATCGGCTTTTCTCGTCGTGGACGTAAACCTGGACGATTTCTGCGCCGGCACGGGGTCCTATGTTGGAGATGGCGAGGGTGATTTTGACTTTGCCGTCGGGGGTAAGTGTCTTTGTCGAAACCTCAGGCCGGCCGTACTCGAAGGTAGTGTACGAAAGACCGTGGCCAAAGGGGAACAGGGGCGTGATCTTTGCATGGTCATAATGTTTGTATCCCACGTAGAGGCCTTCTCCGTACAGGACTTTGTGGTTCTCACCGGGCCAGGTGTGCCATGCTGGAGTATGCTCGATGCGCTTGGGGAAGGTGCTCTGTGTACAATTAGCAAAGCATTCGGGTTTTGAGAGCAAAAGTGACTTACCGGGAGCTTGCCACTGGGATTCTCAATGCCAAACAGGACATCAGCTAGGGCATTGCCCGCTTCTTGTCCCTGGTAATATGCCTGGAGAATGACCGGTACCTGGTCAATCCACGGCATGTGCACTGGACTGCCTGACTGGTTGACCACCACCGTTTTCGGATTGGCCCTCACGACGGCTTCGATGAGCTTGTCCTGGTTTCCATCGGCAGGGAGATCCATGGTCTGGCGATCATACCCCTCAGACTCCCACTCAGCGTCTACGCCCACGATAACCACAGCTACATCTGCATTGCGCGCCGTCTCAACTGCCTCCTGGATATAGTCTAGCTGGTCTTGCTCCTTGTATCCGATACGACAGCCGCCGTACTTGTGCGTCATGCCAAACTGCTTCTGCTTGGAGATGGGCCGGAGCTCGTTGGTCATTTCCACACGGAGTTCAACGGCCTTGTCGGCCTCCATGTCGACATCGACGAGGTAGTCGATCGACCCATCAAACATCGCCTCGCCCTCTTCTGTCCACTCCCACAGATCGAGAACTAACTTGCCATTGACGTACAGTTTTCCCGGCCCCACGCTCATGAAGCTGATGGTGTGTTTGCCTGTTGTCTTGGGTGTGAGGTACGTAGTAGCAACAGCAGACCATTCAGGCCCGACCTTGTTCAAAGGTGCTGAGTCCCAGAGGAAGAGATCGGTGTTGATCCTGCGCTGCTTGACCACCGGACTACCCTCGAACTTATCCCCTGCGAACCAGTCAATGCTTACGCCAGGCTTGCCCGACTTCTCAGTACAGTACTCGGATGCTACAGGGAGCCATTTGTGGATGTGACAGCCCTGAGCAAACGAGACTTTCTGCTGGGCTACCTTGCGGATGCTGTCGAGGGGAATAGTGTTGTAGTATGGGTTCAGACTCGCGCTGCCTCCGCCACCTGCAATGTGTCGGTTAGCATTTGGGCCGATGACAGCAACTTTGGTGGTCTTGGGACACAGCGGGAGGATTTTGCCGTCGTTCTTGAGCAGTGTGAGGCCTTCGTGGCCGGCAGTTCGGATCAGTTGCCTCGTTTCCTCTCTGTCGTCTTCTCTCTCCGGTTCTTCTGGGGACATATCGCCTCCCTTGAGCCTCTCTACTAACGTGAGCACATTCTCTGCTGCTTGATCAATATCCTGCATTGAGATAAGTCCCTTGTTGGCTGCGGTTATGAGCTTGTCCAGACGCCATTTGGAAGAGTAGGGAAATTCGATATCGCATCCTGCCGCTACCGACTCAATTGATGAGTTGACACCGCCCCAGTCTGAGACTACGGTTCTACAACAAGTCAGTGACAAGATTCGATGCTGTTGAGAGGATATTTTACCCCTCATAACCCCATTCTCCACGAAGAATGTCCTTGAGAGTGTGCCTGTTCATATCAGCGTGGACGCCGTTGATGAGGTTGTACGAAGTCATGACGGCCCATGGATTTGCTTCTCGAACCGCAATCTCAAATGGTCGAAGATAGATCTCACGAAGCGGTCGCTCAGTGATGAGCGAGTCTATCGTCAGTCTATTGGTCTCCTGTTCATTTCCAACGAAATCTATTGCATCAATCAGCACGTAAAAGTGGATCAGGCATTTCGTGTAGTTTACGCTTGATAGTTGCTGCAACACCCTTGTCTTGAAGACCCCTGATATACTGCGCTGCCAGTTTTCCGGTGAGAAGGGGGTCTTCAGAGAAAGACTCAAAGTTGCGACCGCCAAGTGGATGACGATGCATGCAGACCGTCGGTGCCAGAAGCATCTCGGCTGATCGTGCTCGGGCTTCGAGGGCTAGATGCTGTCCGACCTGATATAGAAGATCCTTATTCCAGGTAGCGGCGAGGGAGATGCCACAGGGGAACAATGCGGCCTATATTGTTCAGTCATGCAGATGTTATCCTGATACATTGCAACTGACCTTTGTGCCCCCGACAAAGATACCACCGCGTGCTCCATTGGGACCATCGGTTGTCTTGATCGAGGGGATTCCCTTCTCGGGGATGGCTTTTGTCCTCCAAAAGTCTGCGGCTGTGAGAAGCGAAACCTGGATGGGTCAGTATATATATATTCCTGAAGGACGAGGGGCTGCAATGCCTTTTCTTCCAAGGACAGTTGCGCTAGCTTTTCTTTTGCTGCAGACCGGATGTCTCGCAGTTGCTGAGTCTTTTGCGGGGGACTACATGGTGGAGAGAATTCTGTGTCTGGAGTTGACGGGGTGTTTGAATCGTTCATGGTATACCAGACTGGCTGTAGGTGATTGTATGTGCTATGGCCGAGGTCTAGTCTCCCAAGCGATCAAGACTGAAACGAGTGCAAGGACAAAAGTATAATGTTCTAGAAAAGAGAGAGAACGTGTATCAACAAGCCAACGTGATAGCTGCCTTCACTTATACGGTATATCAATAAGCACGAGCGCGGCACATAGGGTCATCCGAGACGACCTAGATAAGCACGACACAACACATGGGGATTGAACCTTCAGATGACAGGGACAAGGGGCGTTTCGAGATAGACGTTTTCGACTACAAGCAGCCTATAACAGAGGGCATTATAAGACTGCCGGGTGAGCAAGCCGGCGAGCCTCTAGGGGAGTGGAGAGTGTTTCAAGAGGCAGATTAACGACTTGGCCGGTATAAGCGGACCGTGAGAGCGGCGAGGGCCGTGTCTTCCGGAGGGTTTGAGCTATAGTGGCTCTGCTAGATCTAGATGAGAAGAGACACGTGGTACAAGATAAGTGAATCTCACATGTTCTCTATCAAACAAAACACCATCCTGTCGAGCACGCTATCTATACGTCTCGTCTGCCAAGTCTTGGGCGTTGTATCACAAGATAACTTCAGAAACCCGACAGCCTGGGACAAGTTCCCTTAGCGTTGGCTGACGCGCTGTACGAATCGGGGAATACTCTCGGACGGTTGGCGCGGCTGACGGCCCGTATTTCCCGAGGGCGCTGCCGGAGTCGGGCGAGCGAGAGCCGGGGCGTATCCCGGGGGTTTAAGAGTGGAGCTGCTGCGTATAAAGCAAAAAAGCATGCCATGTTATTTTTGACTTGGGATCGAGAGCGAGCAAAGGGCACTTTTGTCTAGTTGCCAATCTCGGCACTTACACGCTGTCTCGGACGCAGACTTGATCGAGGCGAGGCACCGAGAAACTTTAAAGAGAATCCGATACCGAAAGCGGCTCTGGATTGACATGTTTGTTGCGAGATGTGGTTGAATACGAGGCTTTGAAGGGAAGTACATGTTTGGCTGTGCTAATTCGTGGGAAAACAAGCAGCATTCCATTTCGATTTTTAAGTACAAGGTGGGTTAGACTCTTCATGTCTTGTTTCAGCCTCATACGAGCAAGAAGAACCATGACTTTCTACTTGAATATAGAACGAAGTTGTAGTGAGCATTACTATCATCTCCGGCATCCACCGTTATACCTCCGTCGTGCGCCGGTTAAGAGGGGCCGGCTCGGGGGTCGGGTACCTCCGTTAGTACACGCCGACATCCGTGTGTCCTGGCCGACGATAGACAACTTGTTTATGTCAACATGACGAAGCCCGATATTCACTTCTTTTTCCTAGAATCCATCGTAGGAATTGCTAAACACTCATCGCCACTGCGCGTGCTCCACGCGACTCACCGCGTACGACAATGTTTCACTCATCTGCAAGCCGCTCAAACTCAGTATACGCCCTCGAGGACCTCTCACCCTCGGCCCGTCCTGGATCTCGCCTCCGCTATTCTCAGTCCTCAGATGAAACAAGCTCAGAGTCGGCACCCCGAAACAGCAGCTCCTCCGCGTCCGCTTCCGCATCCGGCCACGGTCAACCGGAGCTCCGTGGAGAAGGGTCCGCCGTGCCGCCAGCCGGTGACAAGACGCGGCTGGCAAGGTTCTGGAGAAACTATGTGAGCTGCGAGGTTGAGTTTTCATCGGCGCGGGATCATCTAGGTATGTACGTGCTGATGGAGATTGGCGGAACAACTGTCTAGGTTACAGTTTTCGCAAGGGTCCGTTTTATAGTTATAGTTATGTCTAACCGATATACACAAACAGCAAACGAACGTACCTTTCTGGGCTATCTACGCACATCGGTCATGATGTCCATGGTAGGCACCTTGGTCGCGCAGCTCTTCACGCTCAACCGCGCGGGCTTCCACAGCGACGGCTTTGGGTATTTCCGCGTGGGGAGACCTCTTGCAACGACGTGCTATGCCTTCTCCATCTGCACTATTCTCCTCGGGGCGACCCGCACGTGGAGGCATCAGCGGACCATGATGAGCGGAAAGGCTCTGGTGGGAGGGTTTGAGCTGAACATTTTGGGAATAGGCACTATGCTGGTATGTAATGTAACCCCCGGGGCATTTTGGGAAGGTGGATTGACTAACTTGGATAGCTTCTATTAGTCTTCTTTTCGTTTTCACTGGCTATTGATATTGTCAAGGGGACCAGGGAGTCTACGTGATGGCTTGGTCAGTTCAATGAAAGCAAATGCATAGCGACATGACAGGTTCATATAAGCGTCTGTTTTAAACATAATAGATAATAGACACACACACACACACACACACACACACACACACACACACACACATATATATATATATATATATATGATCTTACTTCTTCCCCGCTGATGCCCTCCCACTCTTTGCCTCTACCCGGGTCCTCTTCTTGGCCAATTTGTGAATACGAGACTTGTTCGAATCAGGCCTACTATTGGCGCCTCTAGAAACTGTCAATGACAAGTCTAGCACAAGGAAAAGGAATACATACATATCTGATTTGCTTCGAAACAACTTGTAAGCCTTCTGTGTCTACAACGACCTGTACGTTGTTGCCACTCCGGTGTGAAGTGGCAGATAGTGACAGCTCAGATACAAACGAGTCTGAGTTTACTGGGGGCAGTTCGTCTGGTTCTATATCCGAGTCTGACTCTTTCGTCGTGTGGTCATTTGTTGGCTTGCTGAGTACAGGCTGTAGGACAGGAGTCTTTGGCGCCTTTTCTCGCTCCCCAGTACGTGTCTCAGCTAAAGGAGACAAGCCCAGCGCTACTGGCCCGTCCACAATCTGCCAACTGGAAGATCCTGACAAAACGGACTTGTCCTTTGGCTCCGAGCTTTGCTTATCCCGACTCAACATATTCGGCGCAACAGAGCCAAGTCTCATCATCCTGAGCTCATGGCTCTCGTCATGCTGAAGATAGACGTCCATAGGCGCAACGACGGGAGGTGAGGATGGAGGACTGGGCTCTGAGAGCTGTAGACTGCAGTCTTCAGTTACTCTTGGCTCTTCGAATGTTGTACACTCTTGAGGTGACTTGTAAAGATCATGGCGAGACACCGAGACGGGCTCAGGAGTACATCTGTTCGCAAATGTGTAAGTTCATGTCTTTGGAGAGCCACCCTAGGGATACATACCTCTTGCAAGCACCGTCGTCAAGACTAATGCTGCTGTCTCGCCTAGGAGTCTGATAGACCCGCGCAGTCGACGCACACGAGCCTCCAACACCAGATAAAAGATCCATAACGCACTGATCGGTAGAAAGAAGTGTCCCTAACGAAACAAACACAACTGCCAGAGCAAGCTGACTATTTATAGGGCTTCCAATGACAGCCAAGATCAAGCAAAGACCCCTCCCGTTACCGACACAAAGGTACCAGTCCAGCCCAGTCCCGAGTATCTGGGTCAAGCCTCGCCGCCTCGAAGCAACGGTCTGACCCAGCAGCCTGGGCCCTGCATCTGCACCGGAATCACACCCGCGGACAGCAGCCGGGGCAGTTTTGCGTTAGAAGACAGACGATCTCGGGCTACCCGTCCTTAGCAGACCCGCGAGAGTGGTTCGCCCAGGGAGGAGGGTTGAAAAAGAAAAAAGGAACCATGGCTGATATGCATCAAGCAAGGAGATATCGTCTCTATGGGGAGCTTTTGGCAACTCTGTTCCGCGGCAGTCAGACGGAGCAGTTGACCGCGTTGAGAAACGAGTTTCCTCTTCCTCTTCCTCGATGCTACAGAGCTCATTTCCCAACCCTCTTCAGCTGGCAAACACCTTCCTCGTTGGTAAAACATGCATAGACCCAAGCCGTTGGGCGGGGACCGACCACGTTCTCAGGAACCAAGCCCAAGCTGTCGGTAAAAAGGGGGCCATCCATCGTCATCTTCCAGCCAGCCTGGTAGGGCGCAAGTAACCACACTGACGTGATGTGATTGATAGGCTTCTGCGGAGCGTTAGTTGAGGGCTTGATTGGTTGCTTCATGACCGGGTTTGTCTAAGTTTGCTTGACCAACAACCAACACCGCTCGTTTCATGCCGTGGAAAGTGTCGTGGCAAAAGGACCTTGAAAGCCACAAGTTGCTTTTTCTCGCTTTAGGCGCTGTCATTTGGACCTGGCACATTGTTCCGAGTATCTGGTTGTCCTTGACAAGGCTATCTATCTTCTTTGTTACTTGACCATATATACTCAGAGTTATCAAATACGATACTATGGAGAGTATATATGACTACTTCAACCTCCTCAACTTCACCCAGCATATATTTCCCCTCACTCCTCTCACAACTCACATTCATCCCATACACACAGTCTATTACCCTGGCTCCTTCATCCCTGTCCGTCCGTCGGGGGCCTCAAAGGCTAAAACTCCCCGGCTTCCTTGACCCCCACTAGTCCATGTCACTGCAACGAACACGTTCAGAAGACGAACTAGCATATGCCGAGTGTGTCGAGGTTGCAGCACAAGTGTCAGACCTTAGATTAGCATGAGGTGATTCTGGCTTGTTGTCTTACTTGTTTGCGTTGCTTTTTCGACATGCTCACCGCCAAGCATAAGCCGCCTATACGAAAAATAACCTCGTCCCATTACATGTCACTCGTCAGCATTTACTATTACCCAATTTCGTTCAGGTTAGCAATTTGTTTGCTATATACTTGATCCCATGTAAACCCGTCAAGACGCCAAACGAAATGCCCTAGTATACTCATGTCCAAGTAAAAAAAGCCATCCTTGAGTAAGAATGACAGTAAACCAACGCCCAGTAATGCCAATGTCTGTAATGTTTTTTCGTGCAAAGTAAAAACAGCCGTTTATATAATATAACCCCGCCATATGAGCCACTACAGCTCGTCATGGTCGAGGTTAGGGAGCTTAAGCTGCCACCAACGTTCACCAACGGGAAGACCAACCCAGACTCGGTACAGGCGTCGAACTTCATATGTAAAGACATCCCAGCTGCCAGGTGTTAGTTCATGTCCAAGAGAATAGAAAGGCCGCGACAACTTACAGTGTCTTTGGAGTACGCATCCATCCCGCAAGGATAAGCTTGACGGAAGCGCGGAATAGAGCGAGCTCATGCATAAATTGAGCCCCCAGTGTGTCATCCTTGGGTCCCCTGCGTCGCAGTTTGATGAACTCCCTCATCGCATCGTCCATCTGGACATTATTCTCAGCTTCGGCCTCCATCTTGGCGTTGTGCTCCTCCTGCTTGGCGATGGCTTCTAGTTCCTCCTCCATCTCCTCACCCGCAATCTTCTCCTCCATCATCTGGCGGAACTGCCCAATGTTGTGGAGAGAGCTGCTGATACGGGCATAAGTGTTGAAAAGCGCGACAAGCTCGGTACGCTGGAGATAAGGAACGTCCTCGCTGTTGTTGTCGAGCTCGAAAAGGATCTTGAGGGCGGTGCCGTAGCCGGCAGTTTGAAGCTTGCCCCAAAGACGGCACTTGTCACAGCCAACACAGTCCATGAGACGGCTGACGTTGCGGAAACGGTTGCGGAAGTCCTCCTTCAGAGACGGGCCCTCGCCATTAACAAACATAAGGCTTTCGTCAAAGATCTGGGGAACGCTGGCAGCTCGCTCAGTAACTTCAAGGACCTTTGCGCGTGTGGCCTGATCCTCAGAGGTATCGCCCATGCAGAAAGTGTAGCCTTGCTTCTGGATATAAGGGCCAAGCTTGGCGATGGCGCGAGTCATGAGTGCGTAGTTGAAGTAGACGTTGCTGATGCGGTCGGGGAACTTGTGAAGACGGTGTTCGTAGCATGACAGGTTAGGGTGCCATTCACCTGTG
Organism: Fusarium sublunatum; assembly: GCA_013623665.1. Lineage (NCBI taxonomy): Eukaryota > Fungi > Ascomycota > Sordariomycetes > Hypocreales > Nectriaceae > Fusarium > Fusarium sublunatum. The sequence continues at coordinate 57,469 of JABFFF010000208.1, forward strand.
GTTTGGTTGAGGAAGTTCCAGCACAAGTGTGTGCTAATACTGGCATGCATTCCTGACATGACGCGGTAAAAGACACGCTTCTCGAGACACTCATCATCGACCTCGAAGCCGGTGTTTGCGACAAAGGGAGTGTTGGGGCTATCTTGACGACGCTCCTGAAGCTGGGCCTGGCGACCAGCTGCGTCGAGAATCTGCTTGAAGTCTTGGGCGGCAGGACCGTGTTGCCATCCAGACTGGCCGAGATCGGCCGACTTGGGGAACGAGCTCTTCTGGAAGCAGTTTTCTCGATAGACAGCGTCCCAGACCTGCCTGGCGCCGTCCCCTGCGTATCCTGTGAACTTCTCGGGGTTCCTGACCAAGCTCACATAGTCGCCCTTTGAGCTGGCGCTCTCATCCTCAGGGACACAGTAATCTCGCTCGTCGCATTCGTCGTCGTACTCGAACACACAGCTCTCGCCAACGTTTTCGCCGAGGCTGCCTTGGAGAGGTCGCTTGGGGTGCTGGCGCTGGGCTTTCTTGCCAGGATGCTTAGCACGAGGGCCCTCGAGCTTACCTAGCGAGTGGGCACGCCAGATCTCAGGGATATCCTCTTCGTTGTCGAGTGTTTCGACAGCGCATCCAATGTTTCCGCACATTCCATTCTCGTCGTTCCAGAAGGGACATTTCTTGTGAAAGAGGTTTACTCGGTAGTGGGAGAAGAAGTCGGTGTTGTGGGTAAGGTCGTCGACGGCGGGTTTGGTTAGGAGGTTAAGCTTTTCGAGTGTCGAGTACGAAGCGCAAGCATCGCCAACGATAGACTTGGGCGAGATCTATGGGCAAGAATGTTAGCAAGCGTGGTTGCGCAGTGGCGTGGTGCGAAACAAGGGTGGCGATTCAACTTACATGGCATTCATCAGCAGAGCTCTCGCAAGAGCCCGGTGCGGCCCAGAGGGCAAACACAGAGAGATAGAAGAGTCTGCTTGCAGACTTCATGGTCGCTGCGTGCCCGGTAACTAGAAAGTTTGAACCAATGCAGACTGACTGCAGCGCAGGCGCAGAACGAGTGAAGCGACGGGCCGACGTATGACGGATGATTCGGGGCGTAGACTAGAGTAACGCAGCACAGGAACAAAGGGTGCGTATATACTTAGTTTCAATGTCGCTAGCGAGTGAAGGCGACAGAGAAAAACAAAGAAGAACAAGAACACGTTCTGTCTTGTCTCGTATAGTTATCGTTTCAGTTGTAGAAGACAAAGAAGAAGCGACGTATGAAAGTAAGATAAAGTGGGTTGACGTCGGCGGCCAGCGACGGGACACTTTACTTAATTTGGTAAAGCGTGGCTGTCTCGAACGGTAAACTGTACCTTTAATTCCAAGACGTTACGGATGTCTAATATAAGTTGCAGGATGATAAGGACAAAGTTCTAAAGGACAGGTAATAAAATGATCTATAGTGAAACGATACTCAATTCGAGAAACTAATCGAGGCTCAGTCGAGTTATAAATAACATGCTCGTCTGTCAGACTCAAGCCACGTACGGAAAACTAAAAAGAAGATGCCACGCTGTCTGTTGATGGGTGTGCAGTAAAATCTTCCGACTTCCCGAACAATTCGACTCATGTTGGTCAAACCTAATAACAGTGACTCCAGCCAGCTTGATACATTCCATCAGCTCTTAGAAGAGGCTATGCTTACAGTCTTCTTATACTTTGTGAATTATATCAATAATCTTTTCTTAATCTCATAGACTTTAAGGCCTCTTATGATCTAACAGTTACTCTTTAGTAGAGGCCTGGATTCTTGGACCCCTAGTCAGCTCATTCAGACGTATTACATACAAATGAACGTGAAAGGTGTCCAGATCAATCAATTCAATTACCAACGGCAAATGGCCTGAGCTGATTTGAAAGCAAACAGCCGGGCCTTGAACTAACGGATTTCGGACCAACATCAGACGATCTGCCGAGTTACATAACCACTACTTTAAACTCAATCCCTGATCATCCGAGGATCCTGAATCAACGGCATGTTGAGGGTCCAAGAGTCGCAATTGTCTTATTCCCAAGACAAAACATCCACTCTCCATCTCACGGAACATTCCCTAGCAATTCATCCAACCACGACCCTCGTATGACATTTCGCTTTGTCTCCAATCTCGCTCGTTATTTTCCGCCAGTCTTCCATTTCCCTCTGTTGTCTCACATTTGTGGCGCGTATACAACCATGGATCAGGGATCAGCCACGGGACGGTCTGGCTAGTTGGCCAAAGCCACCGTTCACCTCTGACACTGCAGTTGAACCATTGTAAATCATCATGTTTTGTTTACCTATTATTATGCGATGCTGCATGCCACAACCTCTACCAAATGTAACCCTGCATTTCCTCTCCTGTAACTTGATACCAGGGCCCATCAACAGGCCCATTCTCCCATCATGCGCTTGCAGAAGGGTATAACTCATGACTACATCCTTCAACTTCCTTGGGAACCAGTTGAACCATGCGCCGGATGCAATGCTTTCCTCATCGCCCCGCTCGCCTAACATCTCATCTCCCCCAACCTAGCCCCAAATCAGAGACAATTAAAAAGACACGTCAGAAAACCAGTAAACACTTGTCGAAATGCCCAACCAGACCAAACACCGACGCGTTTCCGGATCGTTCCAGATCCAACTCCGTAGTACAACGTGCCCATGTCTTAGTCGTTAGGGCATGGTTGATCCAACTCGCGACTCCATTATTGATCCATTCCGTATTGCAGCATCCCCTCTATTCGCCCTGTCAACCGGACAACCAGTCCAGGGTCCATGCGTCATACATTTTATAGTGGCCCATGAGAATGGCAAGAGGGCTTCCCTTGACAGGGACCGGCATATCATGATAATGGCGCAGGGCCAAGGCCGGCCATTGAGCACTGAATGGCATGTTGCGAGCGTATTGAACCAACAAAGTCTTTTTTGCTTCTCTCCTTATATCTCAATGTGCAGACCGTAAAATCGTGGGCGACGTGGAAACCTCCGCCAGGGCTTTGAGCGGCGCCAACAGAAGGGGCGCTGTGCAGTAAATATGTATGGTGAATTGAGGGGAAATCTGAGCCGCGTCGAGCCAGGTTGATTACTGAGGCGGCTGGAAGTTGAGTGGTCGCCTAGAATTCCATGTCAGTTACAGAACGAGGGCACATGGGGGATTAGGCCCCAATTATGGGAACCTGGCATGACGGCATACTTGAACAGAAGAATGTGAGGCTCTGGCTCGTGAACTTCGTAATGCTCCCATCCTAGGCTCTATGCGACTTGTTAGTCTTATCGCTCTCAATGCTGCTGCCGTTCGCTGACGAGGAGACACCGGCTAGCAAGGGCGTGAAGTCGTACCTGAGTAATGCCAAGAGCTCGCCATTCCTCCTCCCACAAGAGCTTGAGAGTTCCCTTGGAGGTGTCATGGTAGTCTTTGGGAATGGCCTTGAGCATTGCTTTGGGAAGCTGAACATGGCGGTATTCGTATTCACTATCCGAATATCGGGCAGAGTAGTGGATGGAGTCGATAAACTCTTCTACCCGAGCGCGCTCCGAGTCTGAAAGAGGCCGAGGCGACTTATTCCGGCGGGTGGTATCGATGTCGAAGGGCATTTTGGCGTGTAGAGAAGGTGTTGTTGTTTGCCGAAGAGCTGAGGGGATAGCTCGTGGTTTCGAAGGTGCGGGGAGGGGCACAAGAGCTCGGCCGATCGATTGGTGAGGGCGGGTCAAAACAGAGTCCTTCTGGGCAGCGTCTTTCCAATGCGCTGAAGGTTGGCTGCTGAAGCTGTGCCGTGTAGGATGCCGCGGTTCCTCTTGTTTCGCGGGACGTGACAGACAAGTAATCTGCTTTTGAGAAGATTCTGGAATGTCACGCGAGATGTGCAGATAAAATGAAGCGCGAGGCTGGGTTTCGGAGGCGGTCAAAGATTTCCCGAGGCAAGGCTTGCACGAGACAAGAGGGTCGTATGGCCGCTTTCGCCGTGGTCGCTGAGTTGACCGGCGTGAAGAAGAAGCTTGCGCCGGGGAGAAGAGCTCGAATGACAACAACGCGCTCTAGAGAACGAGAAGGCGACCGAAAAGAAAGACCGCTAGAAAGTCAAGGTGAACTCTTTGGACAAGAGACGGCCGGGACAATATGAACCGATAAATCCTTGCGCGAATAAGCAAAGAAGCTGAGGGGAGAAGAGGGCGAGGAAGAGTGTGAGGAGGGAGGAAAATAAAGGTTTTGGTGATGGTGTTGAGAGCGACAGGTTTTACAGCGAAAATGGCAGCAACGGCGCGCGCACCTTCAGGTGGTTGGTGGATGAGCGGGGGTGGGCAGGAGAGGGCGTGGCATGGAAAGATGGGGAAGAATGGAAAGTAAACAAAAAAATTCATCTCTCGCAGCAACTAACACTTGATGTCCCACTCTCTAAGGGGTACTTGAGAGACCATTAAATTGTCGACTAGGTACTCTGTTGTCCAGAGTCTCCAAACATGATGCCATTTTGGGATGTCCATGGTTTCTAATTGATTATACTGTTTCTCTCTAGTGATGATAACCCAAGCATAGCCTCCACATGTCTCTGCTGATGCTGCCCTTGAAGAGCTTGGAACTCGACGTATTCTTCCAATGTGTTGGTAAATTAGTATTCAGGCTGGTAGAGATATCTAATCATGGCGTTTGTTTACATCAACAACTCTCTCATGTCCTGGAGCAACAGCTTAACCTTACCCCTCTATCCGTACATAGGTAGATGCGATATGATCGACAACGTTGTTGCTCAGGGCTGCAACTGTAGCGACAGGGATTCTGTCAAGGGACCGATTTACGACCCTTGGATTTTCACAGGCAACAATTCTCGTTTCTGTCTGGCCGTTGCCAGCCTCAACCACAGCCGCAGAGGTTCGTGCTTTAGCTATACTTGGCGTCCACTGCCAGTTGTGATATTTTCGCGTGTGAAGCTATTCGATAAGATACCGCAGCTGCAACACACACTAGTGCACTTGATCAAGCAATGGGTGATTTTACCCTGCATTCTTTCTCTCCCCCTTTTCCTTCCTTAGCATCGAGCTAAAAGCCGTTAAATCAAGCACGTGGCGTCCACATGTGTCTCATCAATCTTTTCTCATATCTATTGCCGCGTCCCATCTCTCAGATTTCCTGCCATGAGGTTTCGGTGTTGGATCTTCGCTACCAGACATTGCCATCACAAATCCTCCACTGGATTACCCACGTCTTCACCTCCCAAAAGTCTCCTCCCAAAAGTCTATCGTCACGTCATAAATCATGCATGATGTCACTGTTTCCATTTGAGCTGCAAGTCTTCCGGCATCCGCTCATTCGGTTGCTGCCCTGTTTTGTATTTTGACATGCTGTAGCTCCTGGACTTGATCAACCTCGTAGGCCTGTGGAAGCTTTAAACGCACCCAACTGTTTTTCGGTAACCTGCGGCAACCCGAAACTTACATGACCCCAAATCTTCCAGAACAGTAGCCGAATCTCAGCCATCCCGACACAGTCCGCAGAGCCTCCGGACATCCCGGCTGGCCTGGATGACATCAAGTGCCCCTCACGGGCAGCATGGCTCTATCTGTCTTGGAAGTGGCGTTAAAAAACTCATCTGGGTCAAGAAACGATGCATAAGGGTTGTCTACTATAAGCAATGACGCGAAATCTAGACCCTTCATGGTCATGACTTTAGAAATGACGCCGACGTTGAAGAGTCACCTCTGTAACCAGTTTCTTTCAACGCGATGTGATTCACAACGTTTCCAATCTTGGCTTTGACGCCTGCAACGCTGATTTCCCAATCTCGTATTGCGGCAAATTTGGCTTGCCTGAAGAGTCGCAGTGTCTTGAGAGACATCTCATCCCCTGGAAGGTGAAATGTCCAGCCAATAGATATGTGAAAGGCAGTTCCCACCGGCTCTGTCGTATTCCGCTGATATAGTGTCGGTAGGCCAAAATGACTGGCAACCGTATTACACCGCGCCAACAGAGCCGTGAGCTCCGGATTTGATGACTGCTCTTCGCCTTTGCTGTTAGCTGCAGACCTGGGGCCACTAGCAACACGGAGGATAAGAAATGTGCGATCAGAGTCGGGCGACCTATACCACGCGAGTCCCCGGGGTCGGACAACAAAGGGCGCGATGCCACTGTTGTTGAAGGACTCTGTGATTCTGTCCAAAAACTCGTCCTTGTTTCCTGTGGTTAGAGACAACGGTCGGGACAGACTGATATGTAACGGTAGAGGCGATCCCAGATCGCTTATCAAGAAATTGTAAAGCTTGATCTCTCCTGATACATGCTCCTCAATATCAGCCAGCAGACTTGTCAACAGACTGTGCTGTGTGGTGGAAGGATGCCCTGAAGATAATGTCAGACACAATTTATACAAGAAATTGCCCGAAACTCACATTCGGTATAGACGTGACTGGGCCAGTTGCCAGCTACATGGGGGACTTGACGTTTCCGTCCTTGATGAAGGCTTGGGTCGTCGACGACGCTCTGGCGGACGGTAGAAGCATAGAGGTCGTGAAAGGTGTCGGGCAGCGGAGGCATAGACGAAGCAGCTGCTTCTTTGGTCAACGAATGGTCGTCTCCATCTGTGAGGCCCGAAGCCCGGGAGGAGTGGGCCGGGGTGCCGTCAACCCCCTTGCGGCGCTTTATGTGGTGGGATTCGGAGCCGGAGCCGGAGTCGTCGTCTGAGGACGAATAGTCAACGAGAGCCATTAGTCTAGCTCGTAATCCGCACAGCCGGATTCGAACGTCATTGATTGAGGTGACCTTCTCGCGTCGACTCTAGACTCGAATCTAGATTGGGGCGAATAGGATGCCTTTGTTGTTATTGTCCGGAAGTGTTTACCTGAGGTCGCGGCAAATATCCTAACAAGTGGGGCGGTGTGAACCGTGAGGTGGCAGAGCTGAGTGACAATCTCCTCCATTAGCTCCAAGCACATGTCTTCAGTGCATGGAAGTTGCTGGCAGCAATTACTGCACGCGGAATAAGGTGATAGGCCATGCCTAGTTTGAGTAATCTCTTGTTGCATCTGGCCGCTGCAGTGTCAACGGAAGATGCCACCTTGGGCTATCTGCATGGTGTAGGGTAGCATTCACAAGCCGTGGCTGATTTAACTGAGTCGAGTGCATTCTGAAGGTGGCCGAAGTTCGGTGGTCGTGGCAGAGCTAAATGGGGGTTTGATGAAGGATTGGATCGCCAAGGACTAGACTAATGTCATGAGAAGATGTGAAAAATGCTGCCAGGTGCTTGCATGGCGGTCTACGATATTTGTCTCGATTCTGCCCTGGACTCTTGAGACCCGCCAGCTGTCAGACCCTGGGGTACACATGGCGGGGGAAACCCTCCATGGAGTTGGACTTGGCTTGGGCCAGACCTGGTCTAACCACCTGCTGGGCTAACAGGTCCCTACAAGCAGTAGCGAGGAGTTAGGCGAGGCCGTTGTGACGGGCTAGGTTCGCATTGGGGCCGAGGCAGAGACTACTGATTTTTTGCTTCATCAGGTGACAGACAATGGCGAGGTTTACCTTGTCCCGTCAGGCCGACTCGTGATGCCCTGTATGCGAATGATTATGTCTTCGTAATTATCTATGTACACGTTAATGGACACGCGTAATGGAAGGCTTGGAAAGCCCGCAAGATGACGAAGACCTGCCGAACGCGCCGCGATCGGAAGAGAAAAAAAGCAGAGCAAAGCGATCGCCCTAGGCATTGCGGGTTTGGAAAGCTTGGGTGTGACACAATTACCGGTGCCATGGCAGCCAAAGTGCTTGTACCTATCTTGCTTGTCTCTCCTCCTCGGGCTGTCTCTGTTTCTCACGGCCCGGACTAGACAATGAATCAACATGTCCGGTGCCTGTTATCCGCTCAGGAGGCGTCAATAGCGTCGAGTTAAAGGCGGATGGAACGGCTGGATCTGATTGAGTTCGTGTCTAGGGGACCTCGAATTAGCAATTAGCAATTAGCATCACGAGGGACGGGGCCTTGTAGTGCCCGAGAGTGGGAATGGGCGCATGATGGGACGGGGATGGGGAAGGAGGGGACGAGATCTACAACCCTACCTACCTCGCCTTGTACCTGCCGCACCTTACGTAGGTACAGCCGCAGTCAAGAGGAGCTTCTTTTTAATCGCCTTACCTTCCTTCCGTTTAGCCTGTGTTGTGCTGTGCCTTCCCTTGCTTCAAAAAGAGCTGCATCTCCTCCCACCTTGCTCGTTTTCTTGTTCCATCTCCTCATCTTTGGTCTCTTATACCCAGATACAATCAGCCAATTCTACCCTGTCGCATTAACCACGAATCGGTCAAAAACGACATCGATCGAATAGCATTGGGATAGAACTATAACCGTCGCCATTTCCCGATAAACCACTCGCAATCAGCAATCGCAACGTTTTGTCCTGCATCCATCGACAACGTTCTCTGGCTCGAGCCTTGATCATCACATCACCACACATCTTCACCGGACCGAACCGGCCGATCATTGTGCGACTCGACATCGCCCAGAATTGAATTCACTCTTTCGACCTTGTCGCCACAATGAAGGAATCAAGCGACAAGCAATGGGTGCGTTTTTGGACCCTACCTGAGCTAAGATAGCTCCCCTGTCCCGTGGCCCAGTCTTTTCTTTTGGTGTTCCCTGTTCAAGGCCGTTCGTTTTTTGTGCGCTTCCCTGCTCAACGTCATCCCATCTCAGGCCCCCATCAAGTGAAAACGTCAGGGCTCCAGGGCTCGGGAGGACCCTTCTTCAGTGTCTTTGTTGCGTCAATGCAGATCCTTGTCCTTATGGGTCCCCAAGGTTGACTGACGTTGCTTTGGGCTGCTTTCTTGGTGTAAGCCAAGCAGCCAACCAAGCGGCTGTGCTCGTACGTAGTTCGTACGGTAGCCCGCAGTCCGCGCAAGCCTGATGACGTTAATAGAAAGACTACTTATCTTCACATATTCGTCGCGTTCTTAACTTTGTCCCTTCTTCATTTCAAAACGTCCTAACTTTGCTATCACAGGCCAAGGCTTACATTCTCGACCCATTGAACGACCTTGAACCAAGCCAAGATACTGGTATAGGCTCATCTCACAACCTTTCTGCTCAACTACGCAACATCTCCATCTCAAGCTCGAACTCAAACTCTAGCAAGGAGTCCACTGAGCGCAAGCACAAACACAAGCACAACTCAAACCATCAGCACCGTCACCGTCACCGTCAGCATAGTAGTTATCCTACTCCGCCAACATCAGCCAGCCCAACTCGCTCGAGCTTTCACCCCTCAAACCCCTTCTCAGACGCTGCAGATTCGCGACGTGACTCTTCCGTCCCTACGCTGTCCGTGTCTCCTCCAGACTCACCTGACGGTCCATCCACTGGCTTTGTCAACCGATCATCTAGTGCTCGGGTCCCTCCACCGCGCACTCGGCCTCAAGTTGTGCACAGCCGTAGCTACAGTACCGGCAATTGCGGAATTCAGCGCAAACCTTCTCTGAACCAGAGATTTCCAGGCGATATGTCTCACCGTCCTCTTGAAATCCTTAGGAAGGAGGCTCGCGCAGCCGATCGCGCACCTCATTTACGAAAAAAGCAATTGCCCATGACAGACACCATTGATGCTCTCGACACTATTGGTGGGACGTACCATCATGGTGGCCCCTATGACGCCACTCTGGCAAGCCGCAACCGCAACAAGCTGTACTCACCTGTTGCTGCCGTTGAGCATTCTAACATGGAAGCCATTCGTGCTACGCCGAAAGAGTATATCCAGGACTCTCTCCAAAGGAAAATGCCGCTTCAGGGCACTGCTGCCATTCCCAATGGCGAGCGGGACTTTTCTGGTAACGTCGTCAACTACGAAGAGGGTGCCGATCTTATGAGAGAGCCTGACGCTGTCGGTGGCGCATATAAGCGTTGGGATGGTGTTGTAAGTAGACCCGCCATGACCTGAGTCAATCTGAACATCCACTGATTCTTGCAGAAATACCACCCTGATGACTTGAAGGGCAAGGGTGAGCCCTCCTACACCTACGAGAAAGACCTTAAGGAACAGAAGCGTATTCGCCGTGGCGAGCCCGTCGAGTACGAACTCTCGTCGGGCATTGGAGGCAGCAAACGCCCACCTTTTAACCACAACCGAAGCTTCAGCGAGGCTCCACGAACAACTCCTGAATTCTCAAACGACACTGATCTTCGCCGCAATAACTCGACAGGTCGACACCGCCTGAGTGATGGTCTGCGACGACGTTTCGGCAGCATTCGACGTAAGAAGGTTGGAGAAGTCCATTAAATGCTGGACTTTGTGACACTATTTTTGTTTAATTATTACTTGGGTGGTTTTCGGCGTTACGTGTCTTATCGGGATTTATTTATAGGAGAGAAGGTTTTATACACTTTTAGGGACATGACTGTATACATTGGTCAAGACTTGATGGTATGGGCGCTGCAGGATACGACCTGTTCAGATTTACAACGAACAAGGCTTGGGAAAAAGTAAGGATGGTTAGTGTATGCATGTTTTGATTTGGACGTTTGTAGACGGTCTCCATCATACATTCAAGCTGTTGTAATCAATTGACGTCCATACTTCTACATTCTTCATGCCGCGCTGTGCCAATGCTGCGAAATGTGTTGAAGATAACCAACAACACATGTCGTTTTATTCTTAGATTATGCTGTAGACCTGTAATCAGGTGGATGTGACTAGACTATTGAAACATGCCCAGGTTTTATCGATATACTCTCGCCGCGCGCGTACCATCTCCAACTTAAGAGACAACTCCCTAGAAGTACGACATGCCACTCCATCCTAACACCCCCTCCAGCTCGTCCCTCAGCTCCGCAACACCATCATATCCGCCCTTGCCCGCAATCTCCGCCCTCTTGGCAGCGCCCAGCTCAGCCCACCTCGCCAGCACAGCACCGTCGACAATGGATCTACCACCAGCCGCCTCGACGCCCACGGGCCGCGTACCATCGGGTAAACGGTGGGCCTTTGCGTTGAGGCCGCCGTGGGGTGTCAGCGCGGGGAGCAGCTGGTTCGTGACGGAGAGGAGACGACGGTACGTTGTCTCGGGGAGCGGGATGAGGGTCGATAGGTGGCCGGATGGGGAGGCGAGGAGGAGGATGTGCGAGGGGTCTTGGGGAGAGGGCTGGGCAGGTGGTGTTGTGCGTGGGAGGAGGAGAGTTGTTGTCGGTGGGTTGGGGGAGACGGAGAAGGATGTGCGGTGCAGAAGGAGATGGCCCTGAAGGGATTTGGGATCTGCGATATCTGGTTAGTACTGCTGATGGATGTATATCAGGGGAGCACTTACGCTCAGGGTTGAAGTCGAGGATATGAAGATCACCATCTGCGTCGGCCGCAACTATGGCGAGGTCTTCGCCGTCGGGCAGAAAATCCGCTACCAACACCGGAAGGCGGCCATGGCTCTTACCCAGGACCTTGAAGGTATACGGCTCCTCGGTGTATCCCGCAAACCAGACGCCCTTGAAGGTATCGGCCATGAGACACAGGCCCGTCCGGGGCAGTTCACGCGCGCTCGAGACGTGGCAGCTCATGTCGAGAAAGGCAACGGGTAGCAGCGAGCCGTCCTCCTTGAGACCTCTGACCATGCACTTCTGGCCCTGCGCGACGAGCATGAGGCCTTGGGTGCCGATCTCTGAGATGGCTGTTACGCCGCCTCGGGGTATGTCCTCGCGGGCTACGACCTTGAGGCGGCGGTTGGTCTCTGGTTTGCCGGGCTCCGGGATGACGGTGACTATGTCCAGGACGTGCACGCGGCCGCGGATGGGGAGGTCCTCGCCCTTTGAGACAGCGGTGCCGACCGCGAGGAGGAAGCGACGCTCCTTTGTCTCCTCAGAGACTTCGAGGTGCAGCGTCTTCATGCACTCGATAGACTCGCACGACTCGAGCTCGAGGTCATGGATGACGGTCCAGGTGACGGGGCTGATGAGCTTGAGCACGCCGCGGGGCATAGTAGGTGGGAATGTGAGGGTCTCCCTGGCCCATTCCTTGTGGTAGTCGTCGTCTCGGGGGAGTTCAAATGGCTCGCTTGTCATGCAGCCGGCGATGTAGGAGCCCGTCGGCTGGTGGTATGCGATTCCGCGGACGTCGCTGCCCAGAGGGACTTTCTTGACTGAGATACCGAGTTCGGTCAAGTTGGTGTCAGGTGGGAGTTGGGTGACGCGCGCAATGCCCTCGTCGTCTGCGTAGATGAAGCCACGGTCACAACCTTCTGTGTGGAATGTGCTCATGCCGCGCACACCACGGCCCTGAAGACCTACAACGCGGGGTATGCTCTTGCTGGACTTGAGGACGAAGCTTGGCGAAGGACCTGGGAGGAAGACGGTGCTGTAGCCGTTGACGTTGGAGCATGGCCGTAGAGGCACGAAGCGTGGCTGTTCAACGGTGTCGTCCTGTTCTGTCTCGACAGGACTCGTGGCTAGTGTCGCGTTCGAGGCCTTTTTGAAAGTGAGGGTGGCGGAGAGACTGGCTTCGCCGCCTTCTCTTGCGTAGCGGAGTGGTTCGTAGATGGTGAGATCGTCGGTTTGGTTTCGGAGCTGACAGAGTCAGAGCATGCCAGTGAGGATAGGAGAGTAACTCACAATGAGATAGGGGGATTGAGATGTGGTGTCACCAAGGTCAGCTACCAGAATCTCGCGCAGGTTCTCTTTCGCTAGACCTCGTCGTAGTGTGTAGTCTGCTGAGAGATAGGGTGGTACGTAGGAGAGACCTTCGGCGACGTAGACGGGCTTTGAGAGATCAGGAAGCGCGTAGACCTGTTTCAGTCAGTAATTGCGATCTTCACAAAGGTCCTCAAACTTACATGTAATGTGCCCGTTGAGCTAAGCAGAAACATCATGATCTTCTCAGTCTCTGCACCCTTGTCGCCGACGCTTGGTTGGAAAGCACCCTTTGTATCTGTGTACAGACATCCCGCATGCCACTTTGTGTTTTGAAGAGTAGCGTCCATCTTTTCCACCTCTTCGAGCTCGTTGTTGTTGTCGATTTGCGCTATCAAGAGACTGTTATCGTCGCGGATGAGTAGCAGATAGGGGTCAGCAATGCTTGAGCTGGTGACTCTTGGCTCTGCACCAGTTTCTTCATCGAGCATTGGCAAGATCTGAGTGAGACCGAGATCTAGAAGGGTCAGTATGTGTAGACAAGCCCTGCGACGTCAACTTACCTCCATCATAGGATCGAACCTCTGACTTGAGAACCTGAATAATCCTCATCTGCTTGCCCATGGTCCCGGCCTCGACAGTAAAGCCAGCCGCAGGGTCAAACTCGGTATCCTTCAGAGTCTCGAATCCCGCTGCAGTAAGCGCATACACATCTGATGTCTCATAACCATCAAGATCAACCTTGGCCACAATCATGTACTTATCGTGCTGTCCAAAGGTCTCATACTCATTTTCCATGGCAACATTTCCACCTAGAGCCTTGGGAATTGGCTTCTTGACCGACATGGCCCAGAAGCCTCGTGCCTCTGGGAACTCGAACCTGCCGATAATTTTGGGTTGGATGTGTCGGTTGAGTATAGCTAATGAGCCAGCCTTTCCCCGTCCAACAATGCATGCTAGGTGAAGATCCGAAACGACGCCTTTTGACAAAGTCGCCTCTTCACTTTCTGGGAGGAAGGCTGCTTTGCCAGGGGTCAGGTCTTTGATAGGGGCGATGCTGAGCAGGGTATCATGAATGCGGAAGGTCAATTCGCCTGATTTGCCTGTCCCGTTGAGAGCTTGAGCTGGCTTTGCGGCTGCGGATTCAGTGCCGTACAGGTCATCATCTTCGTCGTCGTCGTCTTCGAGATCCAGTTCGTCCACGTCAAGTGCAATATCAGCGTCGATAAGGCGAGGCTTGCGTCGCTTCTCCTGTCCCATCTTTCTTGTCCAACCCAAAACAACAGAGTCACCTGTCTCACTGCCCAAAAAGAGTGCATTTTTACCCAACCTGGATGCCGCCGATGCCTGGGTCTTGATTAGGTTACCGCCATTCTCGTCTGCAACTATCCTGACGCTGAGGCCTGAGACGGTTCGGCCATCAATCCGGAATGACACTATGCCGAGTCGACCATCGTTCAGGACTAATAAGAGTTCGCCATTCTCAATGGACAGTTGCTCAATGATACAGTGCTCCAGGCGAAGATTCAGATCTGCCTGGTCTGTCAAGCTGAAAGAAGTAATCTGTCGAGCCATTGGGTTGACAGCAACGCCATTGGCCTTGCCCGACTGGTCCACGTGGATAAGCTCGTTCTCTCCAATAAGCAGAGCACCGCCGACGGGCGCCGGCAGTGCGACAATCTTGAACAAATCTCGGGGGAGGTCGGTAACCGAGAGAATTGTCGTTGAAGCGCGCTGTTGCAGATCCAACGTAAAGACCTTGTACGTGAGATGGTCTTTCTGACCGAGCGAGTGCGCGGGCTCTTGGCTGGAAGATAGAATGCCAAACGTCGGTTCTCTATACTCATGCAGAAAGGCGAAGTGCACGGGATGAAGCAGACTGGGATCAAGGAGGGGAAGACGGAGGACAAAAGATGGTGTATACGCTGCTTCTAAAGTGCCGCTATCTCCATTGGCGACTGTAGTAGACTCCTTGACGGGTCGCGGCCCATCGAGATCCTCATCCCAATCATCCATCTCCAAGTCTTCTTCCGCTTGTCGAAATGGTAGGATCGCGAGGTTGCGCGAGCCGAATTGGAAGGCGGCGCATCGACTGCTGGGGTCAGCCTCGAGGTAACTGACATATTCGTCAAAAGCAACCTCCCATGGCGCCCCCTGCAGCTCCTCTTTCTCGTAGTAGTGAATCGAGATAGTCTCCAAGGTGTTCTTCTCAGGGTCCCACACGGCCATGCACATTTTGGCAGCCTTGTAAGCCAGCAACAGAGCCTCGCCTCCGCATTTCGAATGGCTGGTCTTGATCTTGGCCAAGCCTGTTACGGTACCAGCAAGGGGGAGCTCTGCGACGAGCACTAGCTTTGTGTTGTTTGTGCGATCGGTTCGGACAAGCATTGACTCGCCGCCGCCGAGAAAGGAGGACTCGAGGCCATCGTCATCGTTTGCGCGGTGATCGAATTCGGGGTCGGACTTGGTTGGCTGCACAGGCTGGTTCTGAGGATCAAGCTCGGCGGATATGGCCTTTGTTGTAAAGATTTGGAGTAAGGAGCCTTTTGCGACGACGAGGTTGGTGGCTGTAGCGGATGTGAGAGAGATTGTTAGGGAGTGTGTGACGGCAGAGGGAGCCGCAAGCTCGGTGTAGGCCTGCATTTCAGCAAGACCATTCTTTGGCGGCCGAAAGAGACTGATTTGGTTATCTGTTTATCGTTGGTGGTTCGCGATGGTGTATTGAATGTTAGACCCAAAAGAGTAGAGCTCAAGCTCGAGAACGGATAATCAGTGCGCCGTGATCCGAAGCCATGTTGCAGCCACCCCCAGAGAGATTCCTGATGACCCAATTGTTTGCTAGCAATGTCTTACACCCGGGGGTGAACACGCTCCATCACGAGATCTCCACTTCGGCAACTAGCGTATGGATTGCGTCACAAAAACATCCGCAGCTTTGTAGCTTTGAGCTTGACCTTTTCCAATCGAGCCCAAGGAATCTTGTTTTCTACGAAACTTGCCTTTCTCTGATTGATCAAAGTCTATCTCACCGTTAAGAAGATCGTTTCCCCCCTCGCTTGCGACGTCAAATTTGGCGCTCGATAGAATCTTCTTCAAGCCATCAAAAAGGCAGCGTCAAACCAACCTAAAACACATCGCGACCTGTTCTAGCGCTTCGTTTCTTCTGCGGCTTCGTCTTGTTCGGTCTTCATTCAATTTACTTTACTACAACTACTCGAATCAGCATCGCTGTCACCGTGTTCAACATGGCCCACGCAGGCCTCGTCCAGACCAGTCTGATCTGGGTCGCTTACGCCGTCGCTGTCGTTCTCTGTCTCGCCGCGGCGATCATCACTACGTTTACCTGGCAGACACCCCGCGAACGCTCCCCTGTTGTCAGCATCGTCGCCATTGTCAGCTTAACGTCTCTGCTTGCTACAGTCCTTCTCCTCCCCGTCGACATTGCCCTCGTCTCAGCGACCAGCTCCGCAGCTCTCGGCGCCAAGAAGGATTGGGCTACTCCCGATCGCATCGACAGCATCCTCTATACCCTCAAGGTTGTCTATTACAGCCTGTACAGCTTCGATGCCCTCCTCTGCTTGGTTATCATTCCTTTTGCCTACTTCTGGCATGAGGAGTATGATGAGATCGAGGTTGAGGAAGAAGGCCGAACCTTGAGCAGTCGCTTCCTCGCGGCGGCCAAGTACACGCTCTTCTTCATTGCCTTTGTGGTCGTACTTTTCCTATTGGGATTCTTTGTCCCCGCTGCCGGCGACAGCACTCAGAGCCATTGGGATCTTGACTACTTCAAGAAATTGGTTGCTCAGAACCATGGTGAAAAGGCCCTAACCTTTGCTTTGGGTCTGCTGCTCACACTTGGAACTCTGCTCTATGTTGTCTACACCGGCGCAGGCCTTGCGCTTCTCCCCATCTCCTTCATCAAGGCTGCACCTTCAATCTCGGCACCGCAGCTTCACCAGTCGACTGCTTCTCAGCTGGAGCACAACCGCGAACGCCAGCGACAGATCGAGATGCGCAATGCTGGCCGACAGGAGGGCATGTCCCGAAAGGACCAGCGGGAGTTGGATGCTTTGGTTAGAGAGGAACAGACTCTTGTTCGACGCGAGAGATTGGCTGCTGAGGCTCAAGGCGAAGGCCGCAGCCGAGTCTACCAGGCCTGGCTCAAAGTGTGCGCCGTTTTCCGGCCTGTCAAGCTTATCGGTGGCATCCTACTGCTTCTCCTTTCTGTCGTTATCTGGGTTTCGATGCTCATTACTGGCATCGACAAGGCCAAGAACTCGGTTTGCAAGCAGAAGTGCGGTTACATCTTGGGTCAGATTCATGTCTTTCAGCCCATCAACTTCATCTTTGTCAAGGCCGCCAAGGTGTTCCCTATTGATTACATCCTCATGGCTCTGTTGGTGCTCTTCTTCTTCAGCAGCTCCATTTCTGGCATTGCGACCGTGGGCATTCGCTTCCTCTGGGTTCGCATCTTCCAGATCCGCAAGGGCAGAACTGCCCCTCAGGCTCTCTTGATTGCAACTGTGATGCTGGGCCTGATCATTCTGGCCACCAACTACGCTCTCGCCATGATGGTTGCACCTCAGTACTCCACCTATGGTACTCAGACATTCTGCGCCAATGAGCCCGATCACCCCGGAGCGCAGCCCGATTGTAAGCGACACTCAGACATGATTCACGCGTGTTCCGAAGCGCTCAAGTACAAGCATGCTAAGGATGTTTGTACCCCCTCCATGATGTCAACATTCCTCAACCGAATCACCATCACATGGCCATTCTTTGGTCTCGTCGACTTCTGGGCCCAGTTTGCCTTCCTTGCTGTCTTCCTCGTTGTCTTTGTTACAGCCCTGTTCCGCACACCTAAGCTCAACCTCTCTCAGATTGATGAGGAGGCTGAAGCAGACGAGGAAGAGAGTCTACTTGCGTCTACTGGTAGACGATTTGGCGCAACGTGGCAGGACGTGAGAGGAAAGGTTAGTGGCTCAGGGGACGAGTCGGCGAACAATGGCAACGGCTCGCAATCCGCTGCTTGATTGATCTGTCTAGCTAGTATAGTTGTACAATTGCTTTTTGAGATGGACCCTGGAGGTATCGTGATTTTACAAGCACAGCAACATTATGATTTGGAGTTAGCAATGGTTGAATATTTGGGTATATGTTTTACAGTACACGTACGGGACGGATGGAAATAATAGCGACGGAAAACTGGCTTGAAATTGAAATGTTTATGCTCCCACAGCCACCTTTCTCTTATCCTCTTTCTTCTTCTTATCCTTTGTAAACTGAACAGCCTTGTGACTCCTCTCGTCAAACCCAGCCTGCGGCCCACGGTGCATCTCGTACCAGCATCGCGTACAGTAAACGTCGTCATCACACCCGGGACACCGTAGCGTCGCGTCCTCGAGACACACGGTGCACCAGCTCTCCACATCATCGTCAGTGTAGTTTGTCCGCGACGTCAGCCGGTTCACGGGCTTGGAGGGCTTGGACGTTGGCACCGAGGGCAGCGAGAGCGAGGGGTCTTGCTCTGGGGAGGGTGCGCGCAGGGCGGCGAGGCGCGCGGTTATGTCGTCTATGTCTGCGCTGGCGGCGCGGGCTGAGGAGGAGATGTCGGTGAGATTGGAGGGGACGTCAGGGAGAGCAAGGTCAGATGTATTGTCTTGCTTGGATTCTGAATCTGGTTCTGGGTCGGGGGTTTTGGTCTTTGCGAGAGCTGCGTCTACTTCTGCCTCGTCGCGGAAGCGGGCGATGACTTGATCCACGTCCTTGTTCATGGCCTCTCCGTCAGAGTCGTCAGAGTCATCTTGCTTCTTTGGTGCTTCCTCTTCATCTCGAGGTATTGAGTCGGCGAGCTGTTCCAGAAGGGCTTTGACCTGGGCGTCATCGGGATCTGTCTGGAAGCCCTCGTCGGGCTTTACATCGCCTAGTAGTTCCTCTAGGGTCTGGTCGTCTGTCTGAAAAATGGCGTCGTCGTCTTCATCTTGGAGTTTGGGAGACTCTTTCCTTGACGGCTTCTTTTCTGGCAGGCTTGGCTTTGAGGGTTCCTGGGCTTTTGTGGCCTCGTCGCCGCGATCTCGTAGGGACTTGAGACGAGCGGCTAGGGTATCCTCACGAGTTGGTGCCTTTTTTCTTTCAATGAGGTCTATGCTGATTCTGCAGAGCTGTTAGTGCCTATATCCGTGTGTATGTCTGAGATATGGGGTGGTATACTCTGCCGATGCGGGCTTCTGCTGGGCTGCGCTTGCACCTCTGAGGGCCTGCAAGCGGTCGCTGAGAGACTTGTCGATGTCGTTTGGCATTTTAAGCGAGATAGGATAGGTAGTTGCTGGTTTGTCAGTGTTGAGATGAAGTGAAGTGAAGTGAGGCGATGACAGCTGTGTTGTGATAGAGATCATCTCCAGTGGGGGCGGGGTTCAATTGGCTTGGCTGAGGAGGACCAAAGCTGGGCTTTGTATAAAAGCGGATTTTTCTTGGCTGCATTGTGCATGAACGCTGAAGTATAAGTGAGGACTGCATCTGAACTGAATTGACTATTTCATGTATGTTTTATGGTTCTTTGAAGCTGTAAATATGTGCCGATAACTGGGCGAGATAGAAGAGCATGAAATTGGCTGGAGTACCTATTGCACACCACATTTTTCTAGACAGTGCCTCTTTTTTGATGGTTCACTTCTGTTGTTAGCTATTGCTGTCTTGTTGCTTTCGTTGCAATGTTGCAGTCAAATAGTGCTTGGATTACCATCCTACATCTATCTAAGCTAAATTAGCTATCAGGGATATTTATAGGTACTGCAGCCTTACGCATGGACGCGCGTCTGGGTCTTTTGCATACGTCGACTTCATCTCAGTAACAACACCAAAGTTGAGCTTGGGGGATTTCGATCACGGGCTTTATAACAAGACGCATTTGTCTTCCCTCCATTGCCAAGTAACGGATCTAACTATATGGAAGTCATGCTCTCGTGAATTGCAGCCATGTTTCGAGCTCCCACGCTACGCCTGAACACGAGAGCCATTCAAATCGCAACAGCTGTCGCCTGTATCTGGTTCTTTACTGTCGTCCTCTACTGTTTTCGCGATACTTCCCCTTCTACTCCGACGCCGAACGCCGCCTTTAGCGATGCCACCCAATGCCATTATCCCGATATCAAGCAGAGCAATGACACCCAAGGCAGCATCCGACAGAGCCTACAGAGTCTGGAGTCCATAAAGCTGGGCGCGCGATACTTGATCGATTATCCTATAAAAGACAAGCCTATAATGATCTTTGGAGAACAGGGCCAGCGCGTGCAGTTAGTACGATCGTGGATTGCAGAGCTAGAGGGGCATGTTCAAGCTGTAACGGAACAAAGCTGGGAAGCAGCGCAACTTGTTGCAAAAGCACTCAAGTCTTTGCTACCTTATCTCAACCCTAAACAGGGCCTTTCACCTCCTCTCGCTGATATATACGACCGGATTGGACTTCGATACAGCGAAACAAGCGTCCAGAATACCGAGAAAGTGCCAGCTGGAATCGTCATCCCTACGGGTGACAAGACCCTGCGCTTCGCATGCCATCTCATAGCCTCTCTGACGGGTATCCACAATACTAGTTTACCTATTCAAGTCGTATATGCAGGCAACAGTGACTTGTCCCCTGCCGGGCGAAAGAAGATACAAGAGGCCGCCAATGGAGTCGAGATTGAGATGCTCGACATCCTTACTGTATTCGACGACGAATCATTGAAGCTAGCTGAGGGCGACTGGGCGATAAAACCATTTGCTGTCCTTGCGAGTCGCTACCAAAAGGTCATTCTTATCGATGCCGATGCCGTCTTCTTGCAAGACCCCCAAGAGCTTCTTAGTCAAGATCGCTTCCAAGAAACAGGCGCACTGCTCTTCCACGACCGACTTCTATGGAAGGGAGAATTCCCAGATCGCCATAACTGGTGGCACGATCAGATCCGGCATCCCAGCCCCGAGACAGAAAAGTCGCTCGCGTGGACTGAGAGATACACGGAGGAGGGCGACTCGGGCGTTGTCGTTGTTGACAAGTCGCGGCTGGATATTCTGATGGGCCTTCTCCACGTCGGCTGGCAGAACTCATACCCGGTGCGCAACGAGGTGACGTACAAGATGACCTACGGCGACAAGGAGACCTGGTGGATTGGCTTTGAGGCCACAGGGTCAAGATACTCGTTCTCGCCACACTATGGTGGCATTGTTGGATGGCTGGGACAGACAAAAGAGGAGATTGAGGCGGAGGAAAAGAAGAAAGAAAAGACGCGCGTCTGCAGCTTTGTCATTGCCCATGTTGACCAGAATGACAAGCTCTTGTGGTACAATGGCGGCCTTCTCAAGAACAAGGCTGTCAGCCAGAACGAGTTTGAGGTGCCGACGCATTGGATGATTGATCAGAAATGGCGAAAGGGTGCTACCAGAAAGCATATGAGTTGCATGCTCGGCCACGGAGTGAGCGAGCTTTCGGAGCACGAGAAGAATATTTTGGCGCGGTCGATCAATGCTGCGGAGGAGGTAGATAAGCGGTTGAAGTTGATACCATGATATATTTGCATAGATTTATATAAACCCTCATAGACTCATATAGACAGGCTGGATATCTGTAAACCTTTGTAAATTTAATTCAGATATGATACGGCGGTACATCGATACCCTTCACTAAAGGCCCATCTACAACACGCCCATATTCGGAACGACCGGGAGAAACAATTTATACAGCGAAGCCAAAGATGATACGGATCTACTGCGTTGTTTCATGTTAAACCATAAGCTGACGGTCTTTTTGATCGGGCCATTCCTAAAATCTCCGATCCCAAAGTCCGGGGTCGTTTGTTACAAGGGGACCATGATACGATTTTCGCGATCACGGACAATTTACCATCTCCGCGCTAATACCGGAAGGCCGTCGGAGGGTCAGATGACATGTACTAGATATATAAGTATTTCACGATCGAGTCAAATATCATGTTATTTATATTTATTTTAAGCATTCTACCTATTAATGAACACTTGATTTTCTCTATTGCCGGTAATGTTCCGTACCCCTTGTCTTCGCTCAGGTCGTCCGGCACCCATCATCGCTACCCTGGCCGCCGGGGGGATTGGAGCTGGTATCGCTTCTAAGATGATGTTTGGAACCGCTTCGGCAGAGTCTAATGCTGTTCCAAAGATATTCCAGGGTGGCTTTGCTTCTGTGTCGCTGCCTTTAGAGAGCTCTAAAGATGTGAGCTCCAATGCTAAGCGATTGCGTTTCAAGCTTCCACAAGAAAATGCAACAACTGGGCTTCCTTTAACCTGCAAGTACACTTTATAAAGAGTAAAAATGCCATTGGCTAACATTTAACAGCTGCTTTGTTGGCTTTCACCTGGCCAAAGGGAAATGTCTTCCCTACCCCCAGACCTTACACCCCAATCTCTCCCTCAGGTAAAGCACTCTAACACCATACTGTCGTATCCATCACTAACTTTCCAAGACGAGCCAGGATACGTGGAAATTCTCGTCAAGAAATACCCTAACGGTAGAGGCAGCGGCTATCTTCACTCTCTCCAACCGGGAGACAAGCTCTACTTTGCAGCCACATTTCCAGGTTACCAATGGAAGCCCAACAGATACTCGCACATCACCCTCATAGCCGGTGGATGCGGCATTACACCCATCTTCCAGCTCGTCCAGGGAATTCTCAGGAACCCCGAAGACAAGACTTCAATGACTCTTGTCTTTGGCGCAAACAGCGAAGAGGATGTGCTACTTAAGAAGGAGCTTGACCATTTCACAAGAGAGTTTCCTGACCGATTCAAGGCTGTATATACAGTGAGCAACCCTGAAGAGGGGTCGTCTCTAAGGAAGGGTCATGTGGATAAGGAGCTTCTTCAGGAGGTTTTGCCGTCAGGGAAGCAAGATACAAAGGTTTTTGTGTGTGGTCCCCCAGCTATGGAGGCTTCTCTCGTGGGGAAGTGGAGTCCAGGGATTCTAGGAGAGCTTGGAATTCAAAGAAATCGGATTCACAAGTTCTAGGGGGCAGTGGAGCTTATAAAGGAACTGTCTTGTTCAATTGGAAACCTATCAAACTCTTAATACGCCCCTCCCATAAATTGATCTACCACTTTTAGAATAGCTAATATCTATTCGTGTGTGCTTCATAGCTGCACAGCCTATGTGCTTTGGTCTTTTTCTGGGAGAGTTTTCACATATTTCCATAGCCAGGCGTTTCCGTAACCCTGACACTGGTCTTCCTTCAAGTCCGGAGGTCTGACCCCTGGACGCTTTGCGGCTACTGGAAGCCTGTTGGAGCCGATTGTTATTACATGTTTGTATTTTCTGCCGTTCTGTTTAGACCGAAGTCCGACCTCTTTCTGAGGAGGAAATGAACGCGGTCCTAGCAAAAGTCCCTTCAGTCAGTTTCCATTAGCGATAGAGTTTACTTCGCAGCACATGGCACCTATGCCAGCCACGCTTGAAATGAGTCAAAGAGAAATAAACTTCTCGGTATCTATCGCGGATGCACTTCATTGTTGTGATATGAGTCACCTTGGCCTTTCCCTACAAGTACAATAGCATCAACGATCCTGGTCAACAAGGCACCCCTCCAAGTTCACCTCAATCATGTCTCTTTTGTCAGACAATGTCCCTCTAAGAGGCTTTGACTGTCTTCCAGCTGAGCTCCATATTAAGATCATGGAATACCTTTCGCCTGAGGGCATACTATCGCTTATCACAGCATCACCAACGGTATTGTTCTACTTCCAAGGACATCGTGAACATATTCTTCGTTTACACGTTGACGATATCTACAATCATTATGGAGGCGACTGTCTTCTTCCCCTAGCCCATCTTGCCATTCGCCTTCGTTTCATACGCGCACAAACTCGCCAGTCAACCGTTCAGCAGATCCAGGAACTACTCAAACCTATCCTTGATTCAATTCTTTTCTTGGGACTTATAAGGCCACGCGACGAATGGAAAACTAGTCTGACTGGGGTTATTGCCATCCACAACCTCATCCCACAGCTACGCAATGTCTTTTCACGTTATGTCAATGAAGGGAGGTGGCTGAATGACGACCAGAAAGCAAAATCGCTTGATGAGATACCTCGGGCTGCGAGCCACATATTCGTTGAGTCATTTCTACGCTTTGATTGCTATTGCAATATCTTCTACCATGACACCCATGCTCTTTTTCAGGACCTGCATAATATGCAATACATTTTCTTCCGACCCTTTCTTTCCCACACTCCAAGCAACAACTACGAAACGTGTGCTTGGATGAGGATCGTCAGGAGATACACTAGTTTCAGCCATCTGAGCGGATGTCATGAAGCCCTGCTCAGTACTATCGATCAGTCTCTTCGTCATGACAAAACAACAAAAACCAGACAACAAGAACGCACTGCAAACAAGGGAAGAGCAAGGCGAAACGACGGTTACGCGGAAAGGCTTAGGTTAAAACTTATACGGATTAATCTATTCCTCGGTAGGAAAGCATGCGAAGAATGGGTCCACGTTGAGCATCTTTGTATGCAAGGATATCCTTTCCTATTCTACTTACGACGGCTTTCGGATCGGGCTCTTGAGAACTACACGCTCAAGAATTTTGTGCGGATTGCCAAAGTCAGGCCACTAGGCCAGGATAGCATTACCAGCCAGCAGACTTGAACTTTGAAATGGGCCGGTTAGCCAGGGCCTAGATGAGGGTTGAGATGTCTGGTAGGCATACCGGGATTTCTCAGACAGATCTTGAAAGCTGCTGTGAGTATAGCGGGAGGAAAGAAAAGGGATAGGGCAATCTTAAAACCTTAGCTGCCATAACCAACATCAATTTGCGGCCAGGGTCTCGTATCCTGTTGATTTTGGATGTCAACACACAGATGCCTATTTTAGTTGTATATAGACTAACCAGGCTACTGTTGAAATTACTGTTGAGGCTACTAGTGGTCACGCAAATGCACAGCTTGCTTCCAAGGGATCATGCGATTAGTACAGAGAGTTGATTGTGGTCATGTTGTTGAAGCCTACTGCGATGCAGCTGCGTAACCTTATTGTATTGAGTTATGAAGGACTTAGCCTGGGCTATGGGCTTTTACTGTTGACATCTTGGCTGTTTTTTTGACACTTACACTACTATCCAGTTCAGACTGAACAGACTCTAGATTCGCGGTACCGCATCATCTGGAAACTTGGCAGTGGAGTTGGGTCGACGGTCTGGCTAGCTAAAGATATCATGTATAACAGCCCTGGATATCTCCTGAACTATTTTCACTGACAGAGTGCTAAGAAACTCCAAATATCGAGCTCTCAAGGTCTGCACCCGGACTGCAAACGGTGCCGTTCCCGCACAAGCCAGTCAAGAGATCGCCGTGGCCGAGCACCTAAAGACAGCTCCTGTCCAAAAGCACCCGGGCAGAAGCCATGTTCGCACAGCTCTAGATTATTTTATTCTCAAAGGTCCCCATGGAGCTCATACGTGTCTTGTCTATGCGACTCAGGGAGTGAATTTCACTGAACTCTGCGAGTACTTACCTGGGAACAGGCCGGAGAAACAGATAGTGCAGACCAGCGTCCAAATTCTTCTCATCGCAATGGATTATCTTCACAAGAAAGGTGTCATTCACACCGGTAAGTTGGTGTTCAATGTCGTTTGTTCTTTTACTGAAACTAGTAGATATATCTCCAAATAACCTCCTTATGGGTGCGACTGATGACACGCCTTTCTCTCGTCTGGGCAAGGACGAACATGCGCGCCCTGTCGCAAGAAAGGCTCTCTCAGACAGAACGATTTACATGTCACGCCCACTGCCTTGGACTAATGGCCAACCTATACTGTCTGGCATGGGCTCAGCAAGATTTGGCCAAGAGACTTTCAAGGGCGACATTATGCCCAACGTCTACAGAGCCCCAGAGGTTATTCTGGGCATGGAATGGCCCTGCAAAGTTGACTTGTGGTCGGTTGGGGTTATGGTAAGTTTTTGCCGTTCACGAGCTGTAGTGATATACTGAAATCTGTGTAGATCTGGGATCTTTTGGAAGGGAAACATCTTTTCCATGCAACGAAGGACGGCGTGCTTGATGATGAACAACACTTGGCGGAAATGGTGTCTCTTATGGGCAACCCACCGCCTGAGGTTTTGCAACGCAGTAAAATCTGTGCGAAATTCTTTGATGATGAGGGTGAGCTTTGGCCTACCGCAGCATGTCTTTTCTACATAAACTAACAGCCAATAGGAAATTGGCAAGGCTCTATTCCTATTCCCGACCAGTTCTTTGAAGATCGCACCACGCAGGTTGAAGGGGAAGACAAAGAGCTGTTACTTGGGTTAGTGCGCAGCGTCCTTTGTTGGCTGCCTGAGCAGAGACCGACAGCTGAGGAGATGGCATATGATGATTTTCTCATGCAAGCATATTTTGCTAGACAGTCAAAGAGTTGATACATGTAATTTGCAGTCACGGTCGTGTTTCGCGGATGGCAACGTCGAGAGTTTGGGTCGCTTTGTTGGTGGTCCTGTGAAATATGACCAAAGTTGCTGCCCTAGTATGTGTAGTGAAAGCGTGGGTTATGCTCCCCGAGCTCCTCGGCCTCTTCCTCTGTTAATCCTTGGATTCTATAATCTTCCTTGCCCTCAATCTTTCGCTTATTCTGCCGACGGAACCAGGCCCAGAACAACAGATAGATAACCGACGATACGGCAACCAAGGCCATTGAAACAGCATGGCCCTTGACAAACTGCGGCCCTTCGTTTGTTTGATACAACTGACAATATTATATTAGCTAAATTTCCTTTTTTTAGAGTCCCAAAACTTACAAAGGGGGCTGGAACTCCGGCAGAGTTTCCAATGGTGAGTTGCAGACCTGTTGCAACTGTACGCTTGCCATAGCGAGGGTTGTTGCTAGGAAGCCAAGCAAGAGGAAGGCCAACAATAACATACAAGCCCATGGCCGGTAGGAAACAAGCAAAGTACTTGACGCCAGATGGTACGGGACTGATCAGAATCGCATAGCCGGCAGCACAGACGAGACCAGCAGCTACTGTAAAGACAGCCCGGCGCTGAGTCCTGTCTGAAAGCCATGCAACGGCTAGGTAAGTTAGCGCACCAACCCCATAGCACGGAATTGTTAAACACTGCACTTCAGCAATGCTCCAACTACCCAATCCTTTGATGATGGTGGGAAGAAATGTCGAGTATCCGTAAAGGATCACATCGCCTCCAAACTGGCCCACGCAGAACAGATAGATTTTCCAGTCCTTGAGACCTTCGTAGACGTCCTCCTTGTGCATTTGGTCTGAGGACTTGGTGTGGCCGATCTGCCGGCGCATTCGTAGATCGATCAACTCGCGTTCGTGGATTGTGAGATAGTGTGCTGAGTCTGGGTCGTCCGCAAGCCACCACCAAACAGCAATCCCTAGGATAAAGGTAGGAATCCCTTCGATAATGATGATCCAACGCCAGCCTCTAAGGCCAGCAACGCCGTCCATGTGGCCAATACCGTACGCCAACAGCCCACCAATAGAGCCTGCAATGGCAGCACTCACGAAGAGATAACCGATTCGCAGAGCGTACTCACGCTTGGTGTAGAACATGGTCAAGTAGATAGTCAAGCCAGGGAACAATCCGCCTTCCAGAGCGCCAAGTAGCACACGGCATGCTATCAAGCCCCCGTAGCTCTGCACGATGCCGGTCAAGGTCGCAACGATGCCCCAGGAGGTGGTGATGAAGCTGATCCATCTCGAAGGCTTGAATTTCTTGATAACCAGGTTCGACGGAAGTTCTGAAGCAATATACGTGACGAATAAAATCGATACGGCGGTTTGATACTGATTGCCCGTTAGACCGAGGTCTTCTTCCATGCCGTAGAGCCTGGCGTTTCCAATGTTGACGCGGTCTAGGAAACTGAGGAGATAGAGAAGCATCACGGGCGGGACAATCCACATATCGAGCTTTCGCAGGAGTGCTTTTTCCGCGACTGGGTCAATGTAGACGTCATTTTGCGAGACACCCTGCTGCTCCTCAATCTCCTTGTCGGGGAGCGAATCTGGCTTGGAAGTCATGGTGATGACTCTCAGAAAAGCAACTCTGAGATGATGAAAGACGAACAAGATGAGGAGAAGGATGAGAACGTAGAGACAGAAGGGCTGTGGTCCATTTAAAGACCTGAAGCGTCTTATCTCCGTACGTAAATTACCCCGGATCTAGCGAGCATTCGGGTTGGATCATCTATTGCACTATCAACGTGGGTACAACCCCAGAATGTTACCTTCTGTTTCAAGAGCAGGGTTTTGGCGGGATCGCTCACTCAATTGCCCTGTAAGGTTGGCCGATGTCGGTAACTGAGGGGTTTGCCGAGTGACATGAATCAGTTTGAGACTCGGCAACTCAACTTTTGCCGGGCTATCTCTAGTTTTCATATGTATCCGTCATTATACGTTCATTGCCGGGTTCATGTTAGTCAGTCTCGTAGCTAGTCATCAAGAGCTAACGGAAATAAAATTATCAATAGTCCTGTTTTTGCTGGCGAAAAAATCAAACTGGGAAATGATACGGAAAAGTATATTGATGCTTCAAAGATATCGCTTATCTACTTCAATCCCTCATCAACAAACAACCCTTGAAGTAGTTTGACAGGTCGTCAAAGTCCTCCAACTCGCCCACCCAGCCAACATACTGATCAGGCCGCACAGCGACAACACAACCTCGCTTCCTGTCAACGCCATAGTTCTTATAGGCATCGCCATAGCCCTCATGATAGCTCTCATCGTCGACGTGTACCTTTTCGTAGTCGTAGCCGGTGTGTTCGTCGTATGGGCGTAGGATATCGGGAAAGTCACGAATCAAGTCTGTATCCCAGCGCTTCGAGGAGTGTATGGTGAGTACCTCGATGACACTATCAATCTTGTGCTCTTTAGGCGTGACACGACGGAGGAAGTTGTGTGGATCGTCAAGTAGATTGCAAAAAGTTGTAACGCGAGCCTTTTGCGCAGAATCAAGCACATCACCTGCGAATAGCACGATGCGGAATCGCCCATCCGCTTTCAGACGCTCCTGGAAGTGGTACGGACGGGCGTCGGCTTGGTTAAGTACCTTTAAACTGTTGAAACGCATCCCAACAGGGATACCAGCGGCGAGGGCTTGCTTCTTGGTGAATACGTCCTGGGTGAGAGAAACACCAGAAGGCGAAACCACTTTGATGCCATCAGCTTGAGCTAGAGGATCACCAGCCTTGGCAACAAGGTTGCTGGGGCCATAGTTGACTGAAAGGCCTGATGCAAACATGTTTCCCTTCTCAAAGGCGTCCTTGAATACCTCCATGCTGACACCCTCCTCATCCATGACATCCTTGGCTGGACGACCGGAGAACAAGCGGCTGAAACGATGATCGAACTCGATGAGATCCTGAGCCACGCGACGTCGTTCGCTCTGGTATGTCTTAAGGATATCCGGTTTCGCGATACCCTTGGCCACGAGCGCAACTTTCCAGCCCAGATTGTACGAATCTTGCATCGAGACGTTCATACCTTGGCCGGCCTTGGGCGAGTGTGTGTGAACTGCATCGCCTGCAAGGAAAATGCGCTCGTGAGAATCAAAAGCGGTGCCTACACGTTGGCCAATCTGTAGAATTGTGTTAGAAAGCTAATATGCCAATATCTGGAGCGACGTACCTGGTACGCTGTCCACCAGTCACAGTACTCATAGTCTAACTTATAGGGATGGATGATGTTCTGTGCCGCCTTCAAGATAAGGTCTGGGTTGATCTTGGATCGGTCTGCACGACCAGAAGCATCAGGAGTCACTTCCTTTAGCTGGATATAGAGACGAACGAGCTTGTTCTCTCGCGGGATAACCATGAGACTGCCGTTCTCGGCTGAGTGAATAGCGCATCGCATACGAATGTCGGGAAAGTCGGTCTTGGGTATGATGTCCATGACGCCCCAGATGAAATCAGTTGCCTCGCCTTGCAGCTCGAGGCCAATTTGATTGCGTACCCAGCTTCGCGCTCCATCACAGCCAATGACATACTTTGCATATACGGTCTCACTGTCGGCGTCTCGTGCTTGAGCTTGAAGAAGGACACGGTCGTGGTCGACCTCATCGTCAAACACCAAGTTACTGCGGAAGAGACCGTCCGAGGCCTGAGTCTTGCTGGCAGAGGCTTGCTGAGGGGGTGTGGCCTCCTCCTCGGTCAGATGTCGCAGCTTGACCGTGACGGGATAGGCGTCGGGGCTTTCGAGCTTGGACTTGTCGATGTTGATCGACTCTGGGAGCGCGGCACGTTCAACCTTGATCTGGTCCTTGGAGTACTTCTTGATGTTGTCGAGGAAGAAACGCTCGATACGACCCTGGTGCAAGACAATCTGCTGGAAACGTGAGAGGCCGACGATGGTGTCAGGGATACGGTCAGAGCGACGAATTACTCCATCTGGGCCAGGGTTCTAGTACATTGGGTGAGTTGAAGTTACTATAAGTATGTTATAGCGTTACGCACCCACATGCAAATCTGCCCAACTTGTTAGTCTGATCCAGTGTATAACACAACTCTCTGCATAGTCTAACATACCTCAATCATATGGTTCGCTTCTTTCCAGGCTCGGTCACCGAACCCTAGACTATCAAATATCTCTAAACTGCGACATTGCAGACCGTCAGCCTGACCACAAAAGATCTTTGTATTTCTCTTGTCGATAATGCGAGCCTTGACGCCGCAGTGTGCCATCCACGCGGCGGCCATCAACCTGTGAGCAGCATAGAGCCATGGTTAGTTTCCGTTCGTCCCGTGTGGAAATTTGATTTCAGTTAACACTTACCCAGCAGGGCCGGCACCAACTATGAGTCTTCAACATGGCAAGCGTCAGCACGTTCGTCTTGCGTAGCAACCCTCCAGCAACAAGCTTGGACTCACACGTCGACTTTGCTCTCGTTTGTCATTTTTCTTTTGCTGATCGAAATGTGCGTGAAACAAAGTTGTCGGGTGTGATGAGACTCAGCCTGAAAGAAGCAATCTTAAAAACCTCGGCTGGCATTGAACCTTGACCAGAGAGATAAGGCCATCCGAATCAACTGAGCCAAATTGAACGACGCGCCATTTTCTTGTCTGAACCAACAGTATGTTGCAATACTCCATTTGATGGATGGAAACAGTAGCATCTACCGTCACTAACCATGCATATGCAGGGTTTGTACCTTTGAACGTCTCAGTTGGCCCGTGACCGCTACTCCCAACGCTCGCCTCGAGCAAAATACTACCTTATATATGGGTCATCTTCTGGTGAGTCGCGACCAACACTTCCCCCAGAGTTATCTCGCCAACCGTCAGAACAAGGACCCTGGACATGATGGCACCGGAACCGCAGCCCGTTAGCCCCGTTAAGCTCCTAGGCTCCGAGATCTACGGCCTCGTTTCCCTTGCTAGCTCGAATTGCGGAACGATCCTTATCCGGAGTAATCTCCCTCCAGGATGGCACTTACAGTCTCGACGGGTAGCATCTTTCCGCTCCCATTCAAAGGAGCCACTAAATGCAAAGGATTATCATCCTGGTTTGCTATGGTCTGATAATTGCTTTTGAATAACACATAATCTTGGCTCTTTTACATCCGAGTTAGTACCCAGCCAAGGGAAGCTTTCAATATATGGGGCCTCTCAACCATGGATTCTGTTTTGGTCAAAGTAATGTTCCCTTAGGGGCAATCGATACGCATATAACGGGCGTCATATGATTAGTATCCCACTCGACTTGCACCATGTTCATCCACTCGGGCCTGGCCGGGACAGTATTTTGCCTAGTTGTAGTACGTGGCATGTCGATGCTATTTAGACCTTGTCTCCAAGAAACCAGTTGAGAAATCTGAAATCCACCTTCAGAAATTACAGCAAAATTATTCCCTGCTCCGACTGGGATTGTCCATAACCAAAGAGTAACCTTACCTTATCTCTGTGACGCTGGAAGTATTCCCCTGGATCTACGAGAAATGTAACGGTGTCTACAGGGAGGCAGTAACTTCCAAACAATATCATAAGCAAGTGCTGCAAAATGAATGAACCGTTTATGTATGTTCCGTTTTGACATATATACTATACATCCTGTTCTACTGGGTTCTCGATTCTCTCTGGTCTTCCTTTCTCTCATTTCTGCTACTTATTCCGCCAAGCCCAGCAAAGAATATTGCACTTGGAAGCGATGGCAACTTCAGCGGAGCAGCAAGCAGCCGCCAATGCCTTCATTCGAGAAGTATGGGGCCTTCAGGGGACAGCTTACCTGGTCGTGGGACTACGATACTACAGCCAGTTCTCCTCTTTCGGCCGACGCGTGCAGTGGGATGATGTTCTCATGTTTCTAGCCACGGTGAGTCTTGAAACAGTTTGTCAAACAGCCCAACATTACTGACCTAATATTATTGTCCAGATAGTCTACACAGCCGAGTCGGTAGCAGCATACTACGTCGTCGCGTACTGGAGAGGTCTCGCAAACAATGGCATAACGCCGGCACAACGTGAGGCTTTGCGGGATGACCCAGACAGTCCTGAATGGGAACTTCGAATCAATGGCTCCAAGACGCATGTTATCGGGCTTTTGCTCTATATGACGCTGCTATGGCTGCTGAAAGGTTACTGGGTTGTGTACTACGTGCGTCTCACGTAAGGCCAATCCTCCGACTATAGACTACTCAACGACTAATCTTTTCTAGCGAAGGTGTTAGCTCGGCGAGACGAGTTGCGTACTGGGGCGCTTTTATTATACCGATCACTTACGTCTCCTGTTTCTTGGTAGCCTTTCTCAAGTGTATACCATTTGAGAAGCAATGGCAGGTTGACCCAGAGCCACCGAGTGCGTTTCCCTGCCTGGAGAGACGTTGGTCTAACGCGTATCTCCAGATTCTTGCATGCCAGCCATCACCTACATCCAGACCATTTATGTCATGGCCATGAATACCATTACTGATTTTTATCTTATGTCAATTCCCCTTCCAGTAAGCACATCTATCTGACCATACCTTTGTGATACGGCAACTGACTTGTCAATTTTAGATGATATGGAAGGCTAGAATGCCATGGCGCAAGAAGATTGTCATCATTATTATGTTTAGTGGTGCATTCTTAGAGATGGCATTCGGGATTCTGAGAGCAGTATCTATCCTTACTGTAAGTAAAAGCCAGAAAGTTGCCAAGGCCCATACTAATCTTCGCACTTAGAAAGGAAACACTGATCCGGCACAGTCGGGCTACTGGTCGGTCCGGGAGTCTTTTGTCAGCTTCGTGCTCACGAACCTGCCCATGGTCTACCCGCTTGTAAAGAAGTTCGTTGAGAAATCCGTAATCAGTTCCAAGGGTGGCAGTCGTACACCAGGTTTAGGCGACAGTCAGGGGTACCGTCTCGAGAGCCATAAAAACAAAGCGAGCTCGCGATCACGACCAGATGAAAGAGATCTGAACGACACAGCCTGGGGTTCTAAGGACCATATCGTAGCCGTCGACGGGCAAGTTAGTGGCGACGATGCCTCATCGCCGGGCTCGGATGGAGCACAGCACTACAAGTACAACAACTCACATGATCTAACGAAGCCTTCAAATATTGTCGAAGCTGTTGGTGGAAACGCTCCAAATCATCGGAATACCTGGAGACAGGGTGCGGGAGCTGGGGACATTGTTGTAACAACCGAGTATGCTGTGCAGGTCGATCAAGAAGCTGCTAAGAGTATACCCAAATACCCGCACCGGTATTGAATTGTTTTAGAGCCATAGCAGCACTTATCTAAATAGGAACTGCTCTTCTATCTCAGAAGCGAATTCCCTTAACTGTCCGTCTTCCGCAAATAACATATCTAGCCATTGAACCTGGTTCCCATCTAGAAAACTACCAATGAGTGGATTGCCGAGTACGTCAACGTTATCATAGTCTATAACTCCAGAATCACCTGCCCCGATTTCATTATTCATACTCATAGGGGTTTGAAACGCTTGGTTGAGTGTCGACACTTCCTGACCGCCATTTAACCCAAGCTGTTCCCCTCTAGCTGGAGGCCTCTCAAAACTCATGCCATCTAACTGACCCGTGGCTCGCAGAGTTGACACGCGAGTTTGAATATGTGACAGTCTCTCGCAAAAGTCAACAGCTGGGATATTTCCATCGTTCTTCAGAGACCGCAAAACACTCAGAAGAGTCTCGAGATGGTCCGAGTTGACAGCGGTCGGCTTCATAACAGCAGACATGATGAGTATCATGGCTGCAGAGAAGATATGATGCGCATCCCAATAACCAAATGTGGCTATCGACCCATCGAGGAATAGTCCCTCAACTATACGACTTGATGCTTGTGCTGCATTGACGCAGCTCTCTGCCAAGGCCAGAGTAATAGACGAGACGTTCTGTCGTGCAGGCACATCATCTCGCGTTTTGGATCCTAGCTGAAACTGCATCTTGAATAGATGAAGTAAAACTGGGCGAGTGGTTTGTATGATACACTGGTTATATGCAAGATGAAGGCTTGCAACTGGTCGAGGAGTGCCTCGCTCTTTGACGCGCATGTCAGGCCGTAATTCATCATGCCATGCTCGCAGCTGTTTCAAGATACCGTGGACTTGGTGTATGTAGAGACCGTTTGTAGCTTTCGGTATGCCGTAGATGTGAGTTACTATACGCAAAAGATTAGACACACCGTACAGAAACGAGGAACAAAAAAAAAGAGTTCTTACAGATGTTTCCAATAATGCGTGCTAGCTTGATATTAGTGATGAGATTTTGCGGATCGAGGAACTCGGCCATTTCTTCTTTCGTCAAGCCATCCATGCTAGGCATCTCAACGTCTATATCCTCGTCCCTCACGGTAATAGGCTGACCAAGCTTTGAAGCCGAGAATCGGTCGAAGAAGTAAAGCACCCACCAGGTCCGTCGTCGACTCTCTCGCTCAACGGGCGTCAGTGTGGTATGTCTCGATGCGGATCTGTGCATGCCGAGACTCTGAGCAAGTCTCATGGCAATACCACTGTAGCAGTATGCAGTCCGTATACGGCCTAGGATGTTAGATGCCCATGCCTATTGAAATGATTAGTATGGTGTCAATCTCCATGTCAAGGTATAATATCTTACCAAGAGTGTCAGAACCTCGACCTGCATCAGAGAAGGCTCCTCATGAGAATCTTGGTTTTCCTGTAGCATATTAACGGCTTTAACATAGTAGTTTGTCCCAGGGACTCTATTATTATCGCCCACTCCCCTCCTATGTGTATAAATCTCACCCAAAGCCATGAGAGCATAGAATTTGCAGAGCCATAGCATCGATGGCACTATCTCTCTCCTATACACGGCATCGATCTCCTTCATAAAAGTAACCTCGAGGAACAGCGGGTGGTAGTTTCCAATGAAGCGACGAGCTACGTTTAGGAGTAGCTTGACATGCATCCGCTCCGGAAACTCTGGGCCTTGGTCAGGTCGCAATTGACCATATGTGCTAAGGCGATGGTAGTTGGACAGACCAGCTGTGCTAGGGGTGTATGTATCGTCGAGGCATGACAAAAGTCGATTGCTGAACGCAGCACATGAGGCCTCACCAATGAAGCCTGGCTCGGAGGAACGCTCTTGTATGGGCTTCTCTGGCTGTCTATCAAAGAGAGGGTTGAATAGGTTGCTCTCTTCTTTTGAAAGCGATGGTGGCCCATCGTAATGTTGGTCTTGGTGGTCAAAAGGAGTAAAAGCCGGTTGACTCTCTGGCGTTTGGTTTTGCGTGGATATGGCTTGGAGGCGTCTGCTATCTGCTTCCAACTTCTTGAGGTAGCTAACTCAACGTTTGATGATATTAGCATATATAACTTGGAGAGGTTAAGAACAAAATTCAACTTGATTGTTGATACCTTTCTGATATTGGGATCTTTCGCTCTTTGTTGGCAGGAAATTCACACTCATCTGCCCTGCCTGTGGAGGTACATGACTGACAAGGCTTTTCGCCCGAGCATTTAATCTTTTGCGAATGACATCTATGACAACTACACGCACAAGGTATCAGATGGGAAATTCAAGTTTGCAGAAAAGAATGGTAAGGGGCTCACGCTGCTAACAGTCGCCTAGGACGTCTTGTGCTCTGCTGGACACTCATCTTCCAAGAGGCGAACCGAGTGGATTTTCCCGGTAACTCTTGAGTAATGAGATGATCCCAATCTTCTGGGCAATGCGGGTCTAAAGCCAATCTTCGAGTCCGGGGTAAACGGCCGGACTTTACGGTAACTTGCCGGTTGATGACTTTTGGAAGCCGGGGAATAGAGAGCGGAGACTCGGCAACCCAAAAGTTGCCGAGAGATATAGCACGGCAGCTTTAAATTTGCCGATGAGTAAGCGTGCTGGCTGACCAATAGCATTTTGGAAGCCCAGTTCAGTCACTTATACTACCAACCCTCGGGATATTTGATATAATACAGCTTTAAACCGCCCAAGGCTCAAGTCATGCCAAGGTTCTAATTCCCTATTCTTCCTCTCTATACCCCAAATCTATCTTATTCTCCCCCTTCTCTATCATAATGGCATCTCAAGGCATCCGCATCGCCATCGACCGCGGTGGCACATTCACAGATGCTTGGGCAGAGGTTCCTGGCCGTAAAGAACATATCGTCTTCAAAACCCTATCAGTATGCCCTGATGAGTACGACGACGCTCCTACAGAATGCAT
Organism: Fusarium sublunatum; assembly: GCA_013623665.1. Taxonomy (NCBI): domain Eukaryota; kingdom Fungi; phylum Ascomycota; class Sordariomycetes; order Hypocreales; family Nectriaceae; genus Fusarium; species Fusarium sublunatum. The sequence continues at coordinate 93,704 of JABFFF010000208.1, forward strand.
CAGACAGATTCTAGAGATCGCCCTGGATACCACAATACCCCGGGGATCACTATTAGACCTCGCACCCATCGAGTCTATTCGAATGGGAACGACAGTCGCAACAAACGCCCTCCTAGAACGGAAAGGAGACCGTGTGGCCTTTTTAGCAACAAAAGGTTTCCGAGATATTTTGTTCATCGGAAACCAAACCAGACCAGATCTGTTTGATCTCTCTGTTCGACGGTTGGAGCAGCTCTATGAGACTGTGGTAGAGGTCGATGAGCGTGTCACTATTGAGGGCGCCAGCGAAGCCCCATCAAGTGGCCCTATCGATGTCTCATCAGACACAGAACTTGTAGTTGGGCAAACAGCCGAAATCGTCAGGATCATGAAGAAGCCAGATCTTGACGCTGTTCGTGCCGATCTCGAGAAGCTAAAGGCCCAAGGGTTTCAAAATATTGCCATCGGCCTCATGCACTCATACACTTATCCCGAGCACGAGCTGCAAGTCGCCAAGCTTGCTGAAGACATGGGCTTTAAAGTGTCTGCCTCTTCGGTCCTCCAGTCTATGGCCAAGTATGTGCCACGAAGCCAATCGGCTGTCGCGGACGCTTATCTCACACCCATGACCGTTGCCTATCTGGATGGTTTCCGGAAGAACTTCAAGGGTCACCTGGAGGACGAGAGTGCGAACAAACTCCTCATTTGTCAATCTGATGGCGGACTGACGAGCTGGTCTAAATTCACCGGCTTGAGGGGTGTCTTGAGTGGTCCTGCTGGCGGTGTAGTTGGCTTGTCCAGGACATGCTACGATGATGCAGATGGCACTCCAGTTCTGGGCTTTGATATGGGCGGTACCAGCACGGACGTAGCCAGATACTCGGGTTCCCTGGAGCACATCTTCGAAAGCACCATTGCCGAGGTCACTATCCAGACTCCCCAACTGGACATCAACACAGTTGCTGCTGGAGGTGGTTCTATCCTGGCCTGGGAGAATGGTCTCCTCAAAGTCGGACCAAGCAGTGCTGGAGCAAACCCAGGGCCTGCATGTTATGGTCGAGGAGGTCCCTTGACTGTTACCGATGCTAACTTTCTCCTTGGAAGAATCATTCCCGACTTTTTCCCTCGTCGACTGGACCGTGATATCGTTAGGGAGAAGTTTTCTGCTCTCACAGACAAGGTCAACAAGGAGAAGGACGGGGGCGAGCCTTTCACGCCTGAGACTCTAGCCCTTGGCTTCCTGGCTATTGCCAACGCAACCATGACGCGACCAATTCGAACTCTTAGTGAGGGTAGAGGCTATGGCGCCTCCAGCCATAACCTGGGGTCTTTTGGTGGAGCTGGTGGTCAACATGCTGTCTTCATCGCCCGAGATCTTGGCATCAAGCGGGCTATCATCCCATGTTATTCCAGTATCCTATCAGCATACGGCATGGCTTTGGCCGACGTTGTAGTCGAGAACCAAGAGCCTTCAGCCATCACCTTCTCCGAGCAGGTCGTTCCCGAGATTGAGGCGCGTCTCGACGCCCTCTCAGCCAAGGGAGCTCAGGGCCTTCAGGCTCAGGGCTTCGATGCCAAGTCCACCGAGCACGGGTACTTCTTAAATATGCGCTACCAGGGAAGCGATACTTCTCTGATGATTGCTGTAACTGAAAAGGTCGGAGATGCTGGCATTGCTTTTACAGCCAGACACACGCAAGAGTTTGGCTTCTCGCAGTCCCGCAATATCCTAATCGACGACGTTCGAGTCCGAAGCGTGGGCAAGTCTCGCGTCCTCAACATTTCCAGCCCTTTCGAAGAGCTCAACAAGTATGACTCCCACGGCTTGACTCCTATGCCAACACCCATCTTCTCTAGGAAGATCTTTTTTGAGACGCATGGTTGGACTGAGACGCCTGTGTATGAACTCAAGTCTATGAGCCCTGGCGTGCACATCACTGGTCCTGCGATGGTCATTGACAAGACCCAAACTATCGTGGTAGATCACTTGAGCAAGGCCATTATCCTCCCCGAGCATGTCATACTCGAGATCGACAAGGCTGAAAAGCAGAGCGTGGCAACTGAGACTGTTGACCCGGTGGTTCTCAGTGTTTTTGGACATCGCTTCATGACAGTGGCTGAACAGATGGGACACACAATGGAGAAGACTTCCATCTCGGTCAACATCAAGGAACGTCTAGACTACTCATGTGCTGTCTTCTCATCAGACGGAGGTCTCGTTGCCAACGCACCGCATGTTCCCAGCCATCTTGGATCCATGAGCACTGCCATTGCCTATCAAGCACAGCGATACAAAGCTGGTGAGCTGAAGCCCGGCGATGTCATCATCAGCAACCATCCCCAAGCCGGCGGAACGCATCTTCCGGATATCACGACTATCACTCCCGTGTTTGATAGCGAGGAGGACCCCAAGGAGATCATCTTCTTCGTAGCCAACCGTGGCCACCATGCAGATATCGGCGGTATTGTGCCTGGATCGATGCCACCAAACTCTACGGAGCTGTGGCAAGAGGGTGCTGCTATCGAATCCTTCAAGATGATCAACGAGGGTGTTTTCGATGAGGCTGGACTAATCAAGCACCTCTACGATGACCCGGCTTCATACCCAGGTTGCAGCGGTACACGCACCTTGAACGAGAACATAGCTGACCTCAAGGCCGCGGTTGCATCTAACCAAAAGGGCATCGAGCTGATCCGATCTCTGATCAAGGAGTTTACCTGGCCTGTGGTCCAGCTCTACATGCGTGCTATTCAGGACAATGCCGCTCAGTCTGTCCGAGACCTGTTGAAGCAGTTTGCTGCCAAGTACGAGGGCGGTGTTCTCGAGGCAACTGAGTATAACGACGATGGTATCCCATTCAAGCTCAAGGTGACGATCGACAAGGAGACGGGAGAGGCTGTATTTGATTTCACCGGAACAGGCCCTGAACACTCTGGTAATTTGAATGCGCCTCCGACTTGCTCTTACTCTGTCATCATGGTAAGTTTACAAAACGCATCGAGGACTTGAACACCGTTAGCTAACCCTGGTACAGTACTGCCTTCGCTCTATGATATCCACCGACATCCCTCTCAACCAAGGCTGCCTCAAGCCCATCAAAGTCGTCTGCCCCGATAACACGATCCTCTCCCCATCACCAACCGCAGCAACAGTCGGCTGTACAACAGAGACATCACAAAAAGTCGCCGATCTCGTTCTGCGAGCATTCAACGCCGCAGCTGCTTCCCAGGGCACCATGAACAACCTCAGCTTCGGCTGCGGCGGTACAGACCCCGTTACTGGCGAGGTCACCAAGGGCTTCGGCTACTACGAGACCATCTGCGGAGGCGCTGGAGCTGGTCAGGGCTGGAATGGTGCGAGTGCGGTTCATACGCACATGACGAATACACGAATCACAGACCCTGAGATTTTGGAGAAGCGATATCCTGTTATTCTTCACGAGTTCTCTGTCCGGAAGGGAAGTGGAGGAGCTGGTCGATGGCGCGGAGGTGATGGATGTGTCCGTGAGATGGAGTTCCGCATGCCTCTGCAAGTTTCTGTCCTTACAGACAGAAGAGTCACTGCGCCATACGGTCTCGAAGGCGGTGAGGAAGGCCAACGAGGACAGAATATCTGGATCCGTAAAGATCCTGTCACAGGAGCGACAAGACAAGTCTCCCTCGGTCCGCGAAAGACGTCACACTTTGCTGCTGGAGACCGTATTATTATCTTGACGCCTGGTGGTGGAGGTTATGGTGCTGCTTCATCAACGTCAGACAAGGAGTTGGATATCCCTCAGCGAGATTCAAGGTCATTCCTGACCAACGGCTCACTCGGTGTGAGACATGCCACCGCTACAGGGAATTAGGGAAACATAAATAATTTTGAAAACGAATGAAATGGATTTGATAGCTGCTGTCGTTGTATATCAAGTGCGCAAGCCGACCGTGAATGGCGGCATTCCTATGCGGTTTGAAAGCCGTAGACAACTGCAATCCCACCGTCTTCCGAAGAATCCCTTGAATTTCTGGCTTATTCATCGGTATACCAATAAAATCATGAACGCAGGTCACCCGAGTAGACCTCTCCTAAGGCTCTCTCATCATTGGTAGGTAGCCCAGATCCAGATCTCTGCATCGTCTGTTCAGCCATGCATTGAATTGATCCTCGGGCATCTTCCTTTCGGGGTACACGTATTGACAATACTGGTCGAAACCCACACTTGTGTATTCCTTTCCAATACAAAGCGGGCATATCGCGATATCACAGCAGTATCTATGACGTCGCGCGTTGGTGACGCACGATAGTTCGTATCTTTTCGAGGGCAGTCCCCCATCGATGGTCCGATGGTCCAAGCACAAGCCACAGTGTCCATGTTCAAGTCTCGAGATGACGTCGACAACTTCGACCTTGTGGAAAAGGAATTTGGACTCGAATCCTAAATGGGAGATGGGGATCGAGAATGCATTATCCGTGGCCGACTTGAAAACTTGAAAAGGACGTTTTGGTTCAAACTCACAACGACACTTGATCTTGTAGGAGGGATCTTCGAGTCACTTTTCATAAGCACCGACACTGGGGCCCTCAGACTTACCAAATGCTACATTCCATTCTTTGAGGACATTGCAGATCAATTGAGGTTCGGCTTCACTGCCATTCGCTTGGCCAATGGCATAGACTGACTCATAGACGTGGTTTGTGGGGTTGTATTCTGCCCAAGAGAGTATGTCCAGCCATAGTTCGGTTGGGAGAGTCTTGTTACCTATCTTGGTAGAGGCATAGCCGGGATTGCGGTAAATTGCTTCGCGAAGGAAATTGGTGGCCCAGATTGTCACGTCCAGAATGAGAATCGAGTTTCGATTCACCAGCGTATCGAGGTCGGTGGTTTCTACGGGCTCCATTCTGTTGGGTAAGCCTCTTGAGAGGTGATCGAGGACGTGTGGTGGTGGTGAGCGGAAGGTTGGAGTCGACCCGGTTTATATGAAGGAAATGAAAAGAATATGAGGAGAAGATGGCGACGTGTTCCTATTTTTATGCTCGCCTCTAATGCAAACTTGAATAAAGGAGCTGCGTAAATTTCAAACTTGCCAACTTGAGTTCAAAGGCGAATTCACTATGCATATGCAATATGAGTTGATATGCGAGACAGAGGTTTACACCGCCAAACCCTCGCATCAGGTAAAAGATCCAACTAGACAACAAAATGGTGTTCGGGCCCGAGGCGGATATACAACGAGGGTTTTGAACTGCACGATGATATAAAGAGTTACTGATTCAACGAGTTCTATAGAAACCTCTTAGTCATTATCTGGCCATTTCAGTCAGCGGTCTTGTCGTAGGGCTCTCAGTGCAATTTAGCTGTTCATAGAGACAGATGAGCTGTTACTCGTTCATGACAGAATGCAAGAAAGTAGAATGAGGGTCTGGATCACGGTGTAGGCATAGAAATTAGTTCCAATCGGCAAAATAATGGAACTGAGAGAGTACAGTGATTCCTAATTCAAAATATTCTCTAAGCCTATAACCTCCAATCAACTCTAAAAAAGAATTAAAAAAAAAAAAAAGCCAAACCAAACGATTTACTACTATTCCAGCTAAAACGCAGCAATAATACGATTAACAACATCATGAACCGGAGAACCTGGCAAAACTTTCTGCCCGCCCAAGCAGAAATCAGATTCGTCACCGGGGTGGACATCAGTGGGATGGTTGTTGCAATGCTTACAATGTTTACATTTAGACCGCCCGTGACTACAGGTCGTAGAATGCTTACAGGTTCTCGGTAGTTCTTTTAAAATCGGCTTCCACTCTATGGTAACACTGTAGTCACTGTCACCATCAGGCATAGGCATGCCATCTGGGAACATGATGGTGCCGCGCTTAGCGTGTAGTTCGTACTCAGTCCATCCTGCCTGTTCCGCATCATCCTCACACTGAAGCTTGAGCCCGAATTTGTGCTGCAGGCCTCGCTCAGAAACGAGGCTGCAAAACTCGGCTAAGAAGGACTCAAAGCCATTCATGTCAGGTACCTGGTAGTTGCCATACTCGTAGGCCTGGAGGGCTTCATTGTCATCAACGAAGTAATGGATGTCTCGAAGTTTGTTGCTCTTTACGGGTACAACAGGCTTCATGATTTGAACTTCCCCATGTCCAGGGACCGGAATCTTGTTGAAAACCATGACTTCGCCCTCGGTGGTGTCAAAGTGTTTGTGGATCAACCTCACACTGACGCCGCTGGGAACATTATGCTTTTTCAGCAACTCGCGGAGATCTTGAAGATCTTGAGAGTGTTCTTCGGGCGCCTTTGAAACTTGACTGATCAAGGGCAGTGTATTTTAAATGCTGGAAGGCACGAAAGTGTCATTGAGCGAAGCCATTATGCTAGAAGACAAGTGTTGAGGTAATAACAGTTGTATAATTGGCAAGTGAGGAAAGTAAAAAAAGCTGTGTATAGGATATAGAATTGGTTCACATTGAAAAGGCAGAAGCTGTCTCCCTCTTTATAGCCGAGTCCATTGTAAATCCCTGGTAAATCTAGGACTCGAGGTGTAGTGTGTTGGCTTTGCAGATTGGCTTGTTGGTCCTCCCATGTTGACCGTTCACTCTCAACTAGACTCTTTGATTGGTCCGGATCTGTGATGAGGAATGCAGTCAGGGAAGTATTCTGCGCACCTAGGTACTATACTTGCCTATCTCCCAGTAGGTGCCTCTCAGCCTGCCCGTTGGAAGTTGCAGGGCAGACCCAAGGCTCATTATCATTAGTTGGTGGAATGAAGCAATGGCCGTTGCCCAACTTCCAAACACAACACTTACGAAAAGTCCTTGATCTTCGACAGATAGGATTTTCTTAAGAGTTTAGGTGCTTTAGATACTGAAATCATCAGGCATTGAAACTGATCTTAACATGGAATGTTCCCATTTTCAATTTGGAGGAGACAGACGTTGGCTTTGTTATTTCGCCTTACAAGCTCTGTGAATTTGATACAGTACATGGTTGAAGCCGCCATCAAGCGTCTGATTCCTCAACATCAACCACTCACCACTCTTCTTACTGTGTTCGGGCGACAATGGAGGATCAACTGGTCTCCGAAGTGGATGACCAGGAAATCCTCGCCGACATCGACGGCCGCTTGCACGGCCCCATGAGCGGCTTCATCAAGAAATACTTTGCCAGTTTCAGCCATGTCAAACAAGATGGTGCGTTAGATACTCAAACAGTTGACGGCCTTGAGCGCTGTTCTGCTCCATCCGCCGCCCCCTCGCCCGACAACTTCCTACAATGGTTCTCAGAGTATGCATCACAAACACTTGACAACTCCCGAGGCTCTTGGGATGTATCTGAGAGAACTGGCGGAGCATGTCTACTCTTGACCAAGCACTCTTCGCCGGCCTCCACCATAAAGACAAGATGGGACCATGTCCAGGTTATTGGCCAGTTCAACCAGCACGGTCACGTTAGTTATCAGGATGGACTTTTACAGCTTTGCCGCTCCGCATACCAGGTCTTTGTCAGCCAACCTACACGCTTCTTCTTGCATGGCTTCTACATACGCGGCTCACTGGTCGAACTTTGGGTTTTTGATCGATCTGGCTTGTACTGCAGCGACCTGTTCGATATCCAGAACGACTTCGTCCAGTTTCGTTCGATCATTCTCAGTTACCAGCACATGACAGACCAGGACCTGGGGAAGAGCAATTTCATTCAGAGGGATAGTGAGGGTAGCTATGTCGTTCTGGATAGCAAGAAGACCTCCTCTTTGGGAAAGCTTTATCTTGAAAGCGAGCCAATTGCATCTCGTGAGAAGATTGTTGGTACCGGGACAACATGCTACAGAGCTAGGGCGCCTGCTTCGGATCGATAGAGTTACGTCTTGAAGTTCAAATGGCGTTGGGCCAGAGATCGTTCTGAGGATGAGCTCCTGAATCTTGCCAAGGAGAAACGCGTTTGGGGTGCCGTCTCTCTCGACTACTACAGAGAAGTCGAGAGTACAGCGAATCTGCGTCAAGGCCTCCGATGGGAAACACACAGAAAGTTTATAAAAGCACAGTCTCCCAAGGAACACGCAAGCCTGAACGGCCAGCGACAGCAGGATGCTCACTGTGCCGATGGACTTGTCGACTACACAGAAGAAACAGACAACTTCTTTCAAAATCGCATTCGTACCTGCGTCGTTACCTCTCCAGTTGGCAGACCTCTTGACACTTTTCAATGTCTGACAGAGTTACTTGAAGTGTTTCGCGACGCTGTCAAATGTCATCGATCACTCTATTACGAAGCCAAGGTCCTCCATCAAGATGTATCTCCAGGGAATATGGTCATTCTGGATGACCAAGCCGAAGGGGAGCCTAAGGGGATCCTGATAGACCTTGATTCCGCAATAGAGCTTGATCAAGAGCCAGAGGCAGATGCTGGAATCACTGGCACCAGACCATTTATGGCGGTGGGCGTTCTCAAGGGTGAGTCCCACACGTATCGGCACGACTTAGAGTCCTTCCTCTACGTGTTCCTGTGGACGGTCATAACGAACCATGAGGACAGTCCACAAGAGACAAGCAAGCTTTGCCAATGGAGCAATGGCAACTGGGATGAGCTAGCGGTGCGCAAGTCTCTTGACATGGATCAGCACAACTTTCCAGACATTTTGGAAGAGTTTCCTTCCGAATTCAACGCCTTCAAACCGCTCGCTGAGAGCTTGCACCAAATTCTATTTCCTCTACGGGATGGAGTAATATGGACAGGGAGTGACGATTCCCAGGAGGCTGTCGACAAGCTATACGATTCAATGATCCACGCGTTCGACAAGGCTATTGCTTCCGAGGGAGGCAGGTAGATATAATAGATTTGGATTATCAAATTAATTCAAAACAGTCACAGCGGCCGCGGGCGTAATTAGTCGTAGCCAGCTCGTGATACGTCCTGCATGACTATCGTAAGTCATCCCTAGCTAACAATGATATCGAGTCCATGTGGCATACCCAGGTCGAACCTCTTCAAATCTAAGCTCTGGCTTAAGTTCCCCGCAAGCCCGTCGATACATCAACCTTGGCAGCAACTGCTCAACAATGTCACCATCACCACCGCTCCAGTTAGGATTTTCAGTAGACAACATGAAGAAGCTGGCCCCAAGTCGATCAGCCACCTCTTGGCCCTCCTCTCGAGAAACAACACATGGTTTTCCCTCGGCGCGATTGCCCACAATGATCTTGGGTATCGGGCCCCGGTCCATATCAGGAGCAACGATTAACTGTTCATCTGGAGAGACTCTTGGGGCAGCGCTTTTTTTGAGGGACTAATCCGCAACATTCTTGGCCAGATCTTTCGTATCGCTGCACCAAGCTTGTTCACGGCGGACGGTTTAGTTGTATTCGGTGGGGGAGGAGTCCAGATGGGCAAACGAGACACGACATCGTTGAATTCGATCAAGGTGTCAAAGTTGTGGCGGTTGGAATCATCGTAAGCCAGTACGACAGCATCGGCTGGATTAAGTCCGAATAGAATCATATGGTCGTTCCGTTCTGCAATGGGCATCCGCTCTAAACCAAGAATAAACGGGATATCTTGAATATATATTTATCTGCGGGTGTACCTGCCTGAATTAAATATACGCATTCGAAGGAGCAGGTAGATAGATAATAACTTACTCGTCGTTACCATCGGCATATCGTACAATTTCGTGCTCAGGGTCGCACAGCTAGAGGCGTCAGCTGGAATGTCACAATAGCCTTGAGTACAGTGGATTACCTTGAGCATTACCTCGTAAGGCCTGTCTCCCAGTCCCTGGTCATCGCGAAGAGAGCAGGCTAGGATGGTAGCATAAGGTCTCGAGTCACTCAAGAGTTCTCGTTGGGGCATGTGTTGGGCTCGCTGGATGTACTCCTCGACCACATCGGACTCTTGCTTGTTGAGGTTCATTGTTCTGGGTGGATGGAATATTGAGCAACTTGAGCCTAGGACTGTGCAACAAAGGAGGTTTCGAAGAAAGAAAACAAATTGAAATAAGAGGTATACCTACTTGGGGTTATATCAACTAAGCAGGGGGCATGCTGTTTGCCTATGTTTGCTGCATCATGGGCCACCTCTTTGAAACGCGGCTTATCGAGGCGCAACTGAGCCAAGGACATGAATTAGCTTCGAGAAAGGGACTTGCATTCTAGAGTACATTTACTAAACCATGGGTAAGCCATGAGTGCATTATAATTGGCTTGGTAGTGACTCTGGTCGTGTAACTATGGCATGCATCTGATCAATGCATACAAGCCAAGATCCCACAAACAACAAACATGCTACCCAACTTTCACTCAAAGCACGTTCCTCACTCCTCGATATCCGTCTTGGTAGTAACACTCCTCCATTCATCCAACAACTTCACCGTCTCCTCACACTTCCCCTTGACATACACGAACGCATCACTCCCCAGCACAACCCTCACAGGCACACTCTTCCCCGTCAAAACATCCACAATAACCCTCGATCCCTTGACAACATCCCCCGGCTGATTCCTATCCGTAGCCTCCAACATCCTCCTCGCCTTACCCGACGGCGTCTTCTCATCCTCGTAGGCCTCCAACCGCCGCTGCGTCACCACCTTCACACCAGGATTGAGAAAGCTCGTACGGAAATACCCTGGCTCAACGACAGTAGCCTCAATGTCAAATGGAGCGAGTTCCTCGTGGAGAGATTCAGCGAGCGAGGAGACACAGGCTTTGACCATGGAATACACCGCGTACGACGCACCGCCTCGCCACGAGCCGATACTTCCAAAGGTGACGACCACACCGCGTCTACCATCCACCACCTCCTGCGCTCTCATGCCCGGCAGAAATGCCTTGATAGTGTTGAACACGCCAAAGACATTCGTGTTGAAGCTATCGTACAGCTCCTGCTGCGAAACCTCCTCCACAGCGCCCTCTAGGATGAACCCCGCGGGGTTGACGAGGTAGTCGACGCGACCATGCTTAGCAAAGACGTCGTTTGCGATGGCCTCGAGGGTTGAGAGCGGAGATGTCACGTCGAGGGCGAGAGTGTGGGCGCCTGCGTCGGCGAGGTCTTGGATGCGTGTTGGGTTGCGGGCTGTGGCGATGACGGTGTGGCCGCGGCTGAGGGCTTCGAGAGCGATTGAGTGGCCGAAGCCTGATGAGGCTGCTGAGATGAACCAGACAGGGGGAGACATGGTGAGTCTTGGTGGTGTGTTGTGTAAGAGGTAGGTAATAAGTTTAGCTCTTGAATGAGATAAACGATGATGGATCTTGGTCTTTGAGACGGAGCATCAGATGGCTTTATAGACTTTTCGTCCCTCGTAGATTTTAGGTGTTGTCTCAATTATCTCCGACTCGACATCAACACCACTTACACCCTGCTCTCAATCAGGGAATAGCATCAGCAAAGTGGGGTCCCACCAAACAACCTATCGCCGAAACGCCAGAGTTGCCACCAACGTAATCTTTCGGCGTTAACAGTTAATGCTTACTCTCTAACTTGATCCGACGTTAATGACTACCAATTGCAGCTTTGTACATGGAACAAACTTGATTATATGCTTAATTGTTTCGTCGGGCATAACTCAACAAATCCGACGTTGCTCATAGAAACAAGTTCAAGGTATTGGATGCATCTTGATACACACTAACAATATCATTCTACACAGATCATGCAAAGGCCCAAACGCCACAGCCGTTAACTCCGGGCTCATAAACAATCAAGCACCCATCCAAGGCCAAAGCCATCAAGCCAATTTGTACAGTCAGCCAGTCCCCCTCCTCATATTCATCGCCATCCAGTCCCCCGGCTATCTGTTCGACGGTGGATACCTCCGCTGGTACCAACCGTAATCCGTCGAGCAGGACCGCTAGCCATGCCACCCTCACGAGGGCTTCCTCCAGCATTCTCAGTCCGTGGGTTGCTGCCACTCATGTTCATGCGCCTAGCCTGACCAGGGGTCAGTGCCTTGTCTGTCCTGAAGTCCTGGGGCGAGCACGACATGGGCGGGCTTCTCCTCCTCTCAGCGCTACCTCGGCGGAGTCGAGAGATGCCGTTGGTGCTGCTGGCCAGGGCCGCAGGCAGACTAGGCCTGGATCCAGTGCGGTCGCCGTTCAGGGATCCCATCGACGAAACCCGCTTGGAGTTTGAAGCATTTGTGCCAGTCATGATGCTCGCCCTACGAGCCTTCTCCTTCATGGCTGTCCGAAGTGCATCCTGAAGGTTCCGAGCATCCATAGTGCTCGTGTCAGAATCCGATCCGGATCCAGGAGGGTGGTTCTCATCCGATACAGTCGATCGTGGACGAATCGCCCTGGGAATACCCAAGCCAGATGGCGACGGCGAAAAGTTGCCACTCTTAGTGACATCCAGTGATCGCAGGGGCGGTGTTCCCTGGGGTGAAGGGGTTGCTGAGCCCAGCTTCAGGCTCATGGTTGGTGCTTTGGGCGATCCGTTGTGGAGAGAGTGTCTAGCAGCTCCCTTTGACAGGAACCCGGCCTGGAACCTGCTGGGCTTTGCGCCTCCCAGGCTGTTGGCTTCCGGAATCTCGAGGCTAGGGCTCGATTCTTCAACTGGCTCCTCTTCAGGCTCCAGATAAGAAGGTATGGGAGGGGCGACGATGCTCTTCTCAGGCGACGTATACTCCGGTGAAGCGTTGAATTTTTGCGGCGTCTTCTCAAAGTCTGCCAGGGTGCCCTCCTCTGTCTCGTCATCCCTCCATCGCACACCTCCCTTCTTCTTCGTCTTCACCGGCGTAAAGCTGACGCCTTTCTTGGAGGCTCCCATCACCCTACGTCGTCGAGGTGATCCCTTCATGGGGCTAGTAGGGACATTCTCATTCTGAGAAGGCATGAAGACGGGGGCTGCAATTGGCTTCACTGTAACAGAAGCCTGCTTCTTGCGCTTGGGGGTGCCTCTCTTCGAAGGTGGGAAGATCTCGGCAACGGGCATGGAGCCATCAGGCTTGACAACCTGGCCGGCAGCTGTGTAGCCGACTTGGAGTAGTCGGTTGATCATCTCCTTGGCGTGGGCGACAGCTGCCTCCTCGTCCATGGCCAAAGTATCGGAAAGGGAGCTAAGAATGTCGAACTGGGCGGCCAGAAGCACCTGGATCATGGCGGCATCACCAGCCTTTTCCTGCTCCAGGACCTCTCTGTAGGCCTCGCGGTTAAAGTTGGCCTTGAGCAGCTCGGCTTCGCGAGTCAAGCTGTCGCCTTCTCCATTATCAGCACCCTCGGTGCCTTGGAGTTGCTGCAGACTGTGGGACAGAGCTGTGTCAATGGTGCGCTCCCAACTCGACTTATCTAGCTTTTGGTGGATGTGGTGTCGGCTGTTCTCCAATTCAACAAGGATGCCCTGCGCCGTCTTTCGAATAGCGACCAGGTTCTCCGGCATCGAATCATCATCATCACCTCGTTGATCGCAGATGGTATCAAAGGCCGCGATCCATGCAGACAGCATACCAATGCGACGCTCGAAAGACTTGAGACGCTTCATGCTGTTGATGCGCTCTTGACGATCAGCAGCAGAGTTCTCGTAAGCGGTTCGAAGTCGCTGAATTCCCTCACGGGCCATCGCATCCCGCTTGTCGCACTGCTTTCGGAACTTGGCAAAGAAGATGGCCTCGGCGTCCTTTTGCTGGGCCTTGAGCTCGTTGATCATGGCCATCTGCTCGTCGATCTTGACCAAAAAGTCCTTGACGTGGCGGTTCACGTTAAAGACGTTGCGTGTCACCTTGGTCTGGATATTCTTGGCTCGGTTGGCGTATCGAAGCGTGTTTTGGGTCTCGTCAAAGTGTGCGCTCGAGGGCGAAACACACACAATCATGACAGTCTTGCAGTTTCCGCCGAGAGAAAACTTGAGAAGTCGGGTGAGTTTACTGTTTCGGTAGGGAACGTGTGCTTTCTGTCGACGGTCGCAAAGAGCGTTGATGCAGCTTCCCAGCGCGAGAAGGGATTTGTTGATGTTGGCACCCTCGGTAAGGCGCTCGCCGCGGTTTTTAGTGACGGATGCTCGCTCAGAACCAGCAAGATCGATAATGCTGAGGGTAGCCATGGTGTGAGGCTCGCTGACGTCGGCGTTTCGGTCTTTTTGAGCAATGTTGATCTGCAAAACGGCGTGTGATCGAGAAGATGTTGCATTGGCTTCGGTGGGCGACACCGTTCGGTATTCGTTTCCTTGGACGATCATGTCCATGACTTCCTGCACATCTTTGGGGTGATGGCTCGTCAAGCCAGACACGGTAACCGCCTGGTTACTGTCCTCTCTGAGCATCAAACCGCCCTTGCTTCCACCGGGGACGAGCAAGTCCCGAATCGTTTCGTTGTAAATCTCGAGATAACTAAGACTCAGCTCGGTGACCTTGTCCTGACTGCGCTCTTCGATCTTCTCAAACAGTTCCTGCATGGTCATGAAGATGATACCGGGGTGTTGCGAGGTACCGGTGATGGTGTGTGTCTTTCCACAGCCCGTGGCACCGTAGGCGAAAACAGTCGCATTATAGCCATCCAACACGCTATCGAGGAGGGTTCGGGTGGTGCCTTCGTAGACATCGGACTGTGTTGTGTTGTCGTCAAAGACGCGGTCAAAGGCAAAGACTTGGTCCTTGACCTTTTTCGATGAAGGCAGGACTGTGCGGGAGAACTTTTGTACGGGGTTGTCCTCGGGAGGATCAAAGACTCTGTAAAGTGTCAGCGTTTGCGCCGAGTTGTAGACAGCGATGAGGAGGGAGGATGCGCGTACAGACAGCGGTCGTCAACGACCTTGATCACGTTTCGGATACCGCGTTGATGAAGCTTGGGCGCTGGCGCAGCGGCAAGAGAGCCGTCGCCGAGAAAGACGGTTCCATCGTCTGTTTTCTGACTATTCAAGGTCAGCGATAAGAGTAAAGGGTATCGGCATATCGCTCATACAGTTGCGCAGCTTCGCGGATCGTGAAGGGCCGAACTCGAACTAAGATATGGGTCAACAACAGCGCCGCATCGATACAGGACGTCCATCATACCGGCAACAGTGATAGACGACGATCCCGCAGCGGCCATGGTATCTGGTGTTGTGGGTTATTGGGCTTGCTCCTTGGAGCTCGTTGACGAGATGCAGAATCGGATGTCGTTCAAGTAAACAAAGCGGCGGAGTAGAAAATGAGAGGCGCGCTCTTCGTCGAGCTGGGGATCATAGAAACAATGTTCGAAATTGACTCGGACAAGAAGGAAAAAAGAAGAAAAAGGCCAGAGGCAAGCACAGAGTCGAATACCTGTTGTCGTTAGTAGTTGTTGAGATCAGTTAAAAACCGCCGCTCACGCTTCAAGGTGATGTTTGTTTTCTGATCCGTTTTGGGCGTTACTGTGACAACAACACTAGTGCCGGCCTAGGGGTTCCTGGTCTGGGATTGATGTGGGATTAATGGAGACTATCGTTACCCTACAGACGTGTTCAACTCTAAAGTCATGCAGCTAGACATTGCAATTAAAGCTATGACCTTATAGGCTTCGAATTATTGGCAAATGCCTTGGATGTTTATTATTTTTCCGTGATCTCGTACGTGGGTTGAGGTGTTCTGCTCATGTAACACCAATGCCGTGTTGTGGTCATCACAATGTTAATGCTGGATAACAAACCAGGGGTCGAAACAACCCATCAAAACAAACAGACAAGCATTAAAGTAAATCTTGTCAATCTTTATAGCCTTGGAACACAAGAATCCATCAAGCAGTATCAATATCGATCTAAGCCAGCCCCAACTGTCACCAGAAAGACACCCCAACTCAATACAGATACTGCAAAACTCAAACACCATCGATTAACCATTTAGTTTACAACCCAACGCCAACCATGCAGTAATCCCTCAATCCAAAGAGCAAAAAGGTCATGGTATTTGTCACAGTAGCCAGCCGTCTAGGCCCCAACCTCTGGTACATACGCATACCGAGGCAGCGCAGCCATCCTCTCCTCGGGGCTGATCTCGGCGTCGTCATAGAACATCCTTGCCTTCTTTTCCTTCTTCTTCTTGTCGCCTGCCTCCTCTCCCTCCGCCTTGGCTGATGGCTTGATGCCCGCCTCGGCCATGCGGATGAGGTGGTCGATATCGTCGCCGGCAGTGGGGGGTGCGCCGTTCCAGGCGCCGCCTTGCGTTGGTCGCTGGGGAAGACCGGGCGCGGAGGGGAGGTTGCCTGATGATGGCCGCGCTGGAAGGTTACCGGGCGAGTAGCCATAGGGTTGCGCCGCGCCTGGAGGTGCTTGTGCGGGATAGGCCTGTTGTTGGTCGTAAGGTGCTTGTGTTGTCTGATAAGGAGGGGCATTCTACACCAGTTAGCATAGTCAATGCGACAAAGATGACAAAACTCACAAATGCAGCCTGGTTCTCGCTGCCTGCCGCAGCTGCAGCTGCGGCAGGGTCCACGCCGCCATTAGCAGCAATCTCCTTCTTGCGCTGTCTAAACTCGGCAAGCCTCTTCTTGAGCTCCTCGGGTGACTCGGTCTTGATCTTCTTGTGCACCTGGCCCTGCCCCGGCAGCGGGTTTCCAGTCGCAATCTGCCTATCCTTTTGCGCCTGCTGGAAGTTCTGGAGGATGCGGTTGCGGTGCTGGTCGAGCATGTCCTGGGGAATACCCTCCATGCCAAAAATCTCCACCTCGAGACCCTGTCGGTTCGGGAGCGCGTTTTCAACCTGCGTGAGGTTCTCCTTGTGCACCTGGTTCATGTGCACGGAAAGACCTGTAGTGATGAAAGTCAGCGTGGCTTGCAAGAAGAACTGGGGGTTAATGGACCTCCCGCGGTGTTGAGTCGACGACCACATCGGTCACATTTGAAATGTTTTGCCTTCTGGTGCGAGATGAGAAGCTTTAGATCCTCGAAGTCACGTTCGCCTGCAACAGAATGATTAGTTTCGAGTGACTAGATTGCAAGGCGCAAGGGTTCATACAGTAGTAGCACCACGGGCGGGTGAGGACCTCCTCGATGTCGGGGTGGCCGCGCCGCTTCTTGCCCATCTTTTCGGTGATGGCGGAGGTTCCGTATGATTCGTCAAGGTCGTGCGCGATGGGATTCGGATGCGCAAAGCGTTATTGTTCAAGGTCGATTCGCAATATCTTGGACGTGGAGCTGGAACTGAACGCGACAAGAAAAGAGTGGGTAGCTTGTTTGGCAAATCCTCGGCTGAACGGTTTCTCCGTGATCCAGACGTACCAGGTAACTTACATCAACACCATAAAAAAACAGCTCATGCCTAAAAATATCAAAATAACATGCACTAAAAGTTAGTAACGTATATAAATACTTTAGCATAAACTTTTGAGGTATATATATCTAAGCTTTATCCCTTTCCCCGGAGGTTTCGCCTCCTTAGGTATTAGTTCGTGAAGTATTTTAACGCCGTAAATCCAGTGTTAGAGGCCCAGAGATCACAAGCCTCAATGGCGAATGCAATTCAGACTGCAGGTTGGAAGCTTCTTGAGTATACGATGCATTTTTGCATTGATTATGTACTGTCTATAATGGTATATACCGCAAAACTCGACCTTCCCACCGTTCAAACATAAACTTCCCCCATGCCATTATATTTAACCCACAAACCCAGTCATTACATATCTCGTCAATCAAAGCGCCTTGTGAATCTCACATGTCCGTGATGTTTTCCATTTGAACACCCCAGATGTAGCGCCATTCAGAAACTCCGTAGATAATGCCCCAAAACGCCCCATGCCATAAATCAAGAACCCCCGTTTGGCGCCACGTGGTCAAATATTATCAGCGGCCACTGGCCTCCTTGCTGTATATTGTTGATATCGTTTGCTGATGGGCTAGTTGTGACGCCCGCGCCAGCTGAGGCATTTTGTGCATTGCCCCCGAGCGTCAGAAGAGTTGATGCGCTGAACCGGTCCTGGTTATCAGCGATGGCCGTGGTCCAGTCGTGCCAAGTGTTGCCGCGGCCCTCCCAGAGCATGTCGGGCTGGGCCGTTTGCGAAAAGGCAAGCATTGGGTTCACCTGCGCCACCGACGACGGAAGTGTAGACGTGGTAGCTGCGACAGCGGCAGCTTGTGCTGATGTGTTGTAGAATATGGCATTGGTGTCGTAAGGGGGAGGGGGCATGCTGTTCTGGGCATGTTCGCTGTAGGTGAGGGTAGGATAAGGGGTCTGGCCATTGATGTCCGAGTCGGAGAAATAGCCTTTTGGAGTTGGGACCTCGTTCTGCTCCCCGCCATTGATCACCGAAGATGGGACCTGAGAGGATGGGTAGGTTGGGGGTTGAGCGGACTGTTCTTCCTTAACCTCTGGCGTAATAGACGGCTGGCTGCTCTTAGTATCTTGGTTGCGCATGTCGTGGTCAATCCACGCGATGGTACGATCAATGATGTTTCCAATTTCAGTACTGATGCTGGATCCAGAGCCTAGAACACGTTAGGGCTGACAGGTTCAAAATTCAAGTGTTGGAACTTACCGAGTAAAGAGCCGGCTTCTTCTAGAATGCCGATCCAACCGTTCATTTCCTCCCGCAAAGTGGCTATCGTCTCAGGTGTAGTGTCAAAACGTCTCTCCCACACAGCCACGAGCATGGTGAAGACACCAGCTACATACAAGGACGTCTGATACCACGTTGTATCGAGGCATTTGCACCTCTGGATCTCGAGCAGACACTGAAGCATCTTGCGCGACACGTTTTCGCAGATGGACATGTTCTCGGCCATCATCGCCTTGTCATTGGTCATGGCCACTGAGGGGTGGCGCAGACAAAGACGGAATTCGAGCGCCCACATCTTAGCGTATACTGCTGCCATGCGCGTCTGCTCAGTTTGCTCAGGATGGTCCATCTTCAGATGTCCAGGGAGCTCATCCTCCCAATTCTTGATCTGAGCTTCGAGCGCATTGACGACGTTGACATAGTTTCTCGTGTCCCGTCGAACACTGTAGATGTTGGAGTACATCTCCATGTAGATGGGTACAATCTTGAAGCTGACAATGCCAGGCCAGTAGGGACAGGGAATGTCTCGGGATGTGTCAACACCTTCATCCGAGAGAAGCTCATCTGCGATGGGCTCGGGGAAGCCGACGTCAAATTCCTCAACAGTAATAGGCATCGGCCGCCCGCGACGCCCAACGATAGTAATGTAGACGGTCATGATGACCCAGAACACTCGCTTGCGCAGCTCATGCTGAAGATTAGTGCCCTCACCTGGCTTTCTCGACTCGCGATGCAAGTTTAATTCGAGCGCGCGCTGTAGCGCAAGATTTGCAAGGATGGAAACACAGCCAGTCTTGGGGAACGCTCTGGTATGCTTGATCATCATGGCCATGGCCTGGACCGAAGCCAAGTCTCGGGCACATGAAAGCTCGAAAAATTTGCTGAGAGCGAAATGGTAATGCTTGTTGGACTGGTCGTTCATTTGCTTGCGCTGATCGGCCTGCTGCCAGTTCCTTGTACCGTACTGATAGCAGATGATGGCAAAAAGCATGTGCACGGTAACAAGTTCAGCCACCGAAGGCTCAAAATTAGGTTCATCGTACATACGCGTCAACTGCCATGGTGTTAATGGGTGATACTGGGTGAGAGACAAACAATTGAGGATGAAAACTTACCAGTTGCATAAAAGACGGCTTGTGTAGAATAGGGAGAAAGGCGGAAAAGGTCATAAAGTACCACTCAGCGTAGGTGAAGGCATCTTCGCGGGAAGGCATCTCCACATGCATGGGAGGGTTGACACGCATGATGGATTGGAGGAGAGACTGGGGAGACTTGTTGTACATTGGCGTTGAGACTTTGGCGTCGGTAGGAGGCTCGTCCATATCTAGGGCCTGGAAGGATGCCAAGTCGACGGTCATGCCTAGGATAGATAATCGAGTGCCCTTTATGGAGCTCAGAGGAGAGCAATCAGCCCCAACTCCAAGGTGGTTTTCATGAGGCCGAGACTCTAGAAGGCTTCGGGGAAAATTGGGAGTGAAGTTGGGCTTTGTCGAAGAGTTCTTGACCCATGCACTGCCGACTTGGGACCATGAATCGCCCGTGTTGGGATCAGGAATTGGGTTGCCCATATCATCAAAGTTAATTCCCTGAGGGGACTGTGCGTAGGGA
Organism: Fusarium sublunatum; assembly: GCA_013623665.1. NCBI lineage: Eukaryota > Fungi > Ascomycota > Sordariomycetes > Hypocreales > Nectriaceae > Fusarium > Fusarium sublunatum. The sequence goes on from JABFFF010000208.1 coordinate 113,706, forward strand.
GACCATTCCCAGGGCTTGACTTCGACGCCGTTGTTGCCCAGAAGCTTCTCGAGGTCGCGGATATGGGAAAGCATATCGCTCTTTTCCCTCTCCAGCTCCTGCAAGTATCCTCTTCGCTCTGTGCGCCCTGTCACGCGATCTGTAACATAGCATTCCAGATTCTGGTTGGTGCAGTGAGAGCACCCTTCTGGAAGAGCATCGCATCGAATTTTGCGAACCTATGATATCGTATGGTTAGTTTCTGCTTGAAGAGGAGTGGCCTGGGGTTCATGATATACCTTGCATCTGTCGCAAGCTTGACCTGTGCGAGTATAAGACTGCAACCGGTTCTTGACAACGCTGGAGAAGTCGTCTGGCCCACGCTCTAGCCGGGGCAGCTTGACCTTGCCCGGAGCCTGGATAGGGCCCTCATCTTCACCATTGCTTGCTGGTCGCTTCGCAGGTCGTCCCGGCATCTTGGGCTTGGGCCGGGGGGATCTGCCCCTCGATGAAGCTGGTGAAGATGCAGTAGAAGAGGTAGCCGAGGAGGAAGTGTTGCTGCTGCTTGCACTCGCAGAAGACGCGGTTGTAGCCTTGGTCTTGCGATATGCGGCGGGCTGGCGCGGGCGCCGCCCAGTGGGTTTGGATCGAGTCGCAGGGGCCTTCACAGCGGCGAGGGGATTGCAGGCGAAGTTGAAGGTATCGGGAGCCCATGCGAGGGCAGAGTACGATCGCGCGTCAAACGGCCAGTACAGAGAGCCTGGCTGCGACGGCAACGACAGCGACGTAGGGGTGGAAAAGTTGGCGATGGAGGAACTGAGGTTGCGCTGGGCTAAGGCCTCCATCATAGTGGAATCAGTCGCCGTAGCTGCTACTGGCTGGTGCGCTGCCGGCACTGTACAGGGGAAGGGCTCGGCGGGGAATGCGCTATGCATTAGCGGCCTTTCTGAGGTCGGGGTCCAGGTGGGTGGGGGCGCAGGCGACCAGGCTGCGCTGTGAGTGGTGATGGTTGGAAGGGGATACGATGTGTAGAGAGAGAGAGAGAGAGCAGGGTGTTGCTTGTGAGATGTGATTAAAAGTAGGTAGGTAGTCTGGACTCAAGCCGTGGCTGCGTCTGATAGATTTCCGTGGAAATGGGGCAATTCAACCAGACAATTAATTGTCTATGTATGTATTGTAGGTATGTACTGTATGTTGGAAGATGGAGAGGTAGGATATGATATGATATGAGGCTGGTGAGCGAACTGGTCTTATAAGCAAACAAGTCGGGATGAATCCAGTGTCCTATTCTGTAATTGCAACGATCCATCCATCACATCTTCAGGCTAAAGAATTAGTACGATAAGTTAAAATAGATACGCAAGGGCCAACTGGCTATACCGAAGTGGGTGGACGACAGATCAGATCAACAGCTTGCTCCATCAACATGATCTCTTAGACCCCGAAAGTCCCGTGCAAGAGTCATGGAAGAGATCTCATCCAATGCATCTCGAGGATGAACGACTGTTGAGAAACGGAGATGCCTTCTAGAAAAATACCGGTAGAAAGACAAGCAGCCACGATATTGGTGTTTTATCCGCAGAGATGGAGTGACATGCAGGGTGAGCTGTGAGGCGCCGCAAGGGGGATCGGCCCAAAGCCAAGATCCCAGCCCAGGTCCTGGTCTCTTGCTGGGCAGGCTGGCAAGCCACGTCAAGCCTCTGGTAAAAAGGCACTATGTATTATGATACTGTGGCTGACGCAACCAAGACGGTGGTTCCGTCGACCTTGACATGGACTAATGGCTGTTTGGTTAGCAAAAAGGAGCTGTAGCGTGAAGCTTTGGACATGCAGAAACATCCTTAGACTTGAACATCGTATTTCGACAACTAGGGAGCCAAACTCTGACTCAATGGGAGTCGAATCTCGTCCATCATGACCCTTGTAGCATGTCACTCTGCGCCCAAACCAGCCCTACCTCAGCTGGTGCCTTGCTGGTTGCCAGTTGAATTTTCCGCTCCCGCTTCGGCATCTGTCAACCTTGTTTTGTGGTGCTGGCCTTGGATCGGCGATATCACGCAAGTTCAACGGTCAGAAAATGGTGCTGGTAAGAATAAGCGAGTAGCTATGTCAATACTTACAGAGTCAGATAATGCCAGGTAGGTTTCTTTGTACATCATGTGCTGTAGACAGTGAGTAACGTTGATCCGGGTCTAGAACTCGAGCAATTGCTTGGCAGATATCCTCATTACAGCCATATAGTTTGGAACAAAGAGGGGCCGACTTGGTGACGTCTTGTATAATAATGTATGAGCCTTCCTTCAATTTTGAGTGTAGTAGTGGTAAATTGTAAGCTTGTCGTACGATCAAGACAGACACAAACAGTATAGCACAGTACACAACATGTGATGGGTCCCCGTACTGAACATGCCCCTCCGCACCGTCCTCACTAAACCTTACAGGGGCTAGATCTTACCCCTCCACACCAAACGACCAACCTAAGTTGAGCCGAAGATCCAAAATCTACGAAACCTCGTGCTTCAACCAACGACTAGCAAATAACAAGACACGGCACGACAACGTTGCGCGCTACAGCAAGATAGAGTTGCCAGTCACAGTCACCGGAACGTCCTGAACTTTTGTTTCACTCTTCTCTAAACACTTACTATCCCATCCTACCAAGGAAGTCCCGTCGGCAGCCTCGGCATCCCGCCATGTCCCTCGAAACCGTGACTCTCGAGCACTTGCCAAACTCGCACAAGGTCTATCTTGCCCTATTTCGGGATGTGAAGAATGCGGCCTTTTTGCACCAGCAGCTCCTCGCTCGGAACCCCCAGTTCGAGTACGCCTTTATCGATGCCTCCGTGGTGAGTCCAGTCTGAGTCTCCGGTACGCGCGTGCAGTCCATCTACTCGGAGTACGCGACCAGAGAGAGGACAGCTCGTTGACGCCCAATCTTTGCTCAGGTTGTTTCCCGGCTTCAGCTATTATCCGCCGTCTTCAAGGCTACGTCGACGGCTATTGATGGCGCACTACGCACTCCCAACGTCCACTCCGAGATTGTCTGTTCTATGAGCTCTTCCAATAACGTAACGTGACCCTTGATTATCCAGACGTGTTTGGCTGGACTGACCCGTCTATTCAGATTGCTGACGCCTACCGTCGGTATGGAATCTCACCTTCAACCAAGGACCTCATTGTGGTCAAGGTCACCTCTCCCGGAGAGGATGGCGCCCAGCCCCTGACCCACGACCAGATCTGGGATCATCTCAAGGCCAATGTCGAGGGAGAAGCTTTGGCCATCACAGATGACCAGATTGCTACCACCACTGACGTACCCAAAGTACGCAAGTACTACAAGTTGAACGGACTCAAGTGGCTTGATGATGTTCGGGACGAAAAGGTTAAGAAGCAGGAAATGGAGTCCCTTGTCATAGGCGCAATGGCTCTACGTGGAGTTTGAAGCAGCAACACGAATTTAAATGCTTCACAATCGAACTGAGAAAAACTGTCATTAAAGACTAAACGTAAGTCGTTTCTTCATCTATGCTTGATCTATCTCGGATATCGAGATCCTTGACGCCCCAGACTCCTGATCGCTACCCATGATGCAAAGCAAAAGCAACAAAAACACATGATATCGAAGTTTTTTTTCGCCCCCTTTTCCATTTCCCTTTCCTTTCCTTTAGGCCAGGCCAACGACGCTCTTGCATCGTCGGACAAGCTCAGCCCAGAGGGCATCTCGGCTACCCTTGGTGCGCTGCACAGCATCCTTGTTTTCGTGTGCTCGTCGGAGAAGGTACTTCATGCACTCGCCAGTGGTTCCCCAGACAAGGTACTTGTAAGCGGGCAGGACCTTGGTCTTGTCTGACTGGCCAGCCTCGACAAGCTCGCAGCTGACCTCGTCAGCCATGCCCTGGAGCTGAGCAAAAGCAATGTCCGACTTGGCACGTCCGGCCTCCATGATGGCACGGCTTCGGCGGACGGACTCGGCGTTGTGAGAAGCGACAACAAGACTGGCAGCGGGGTACTCGCCGGAGCCCTTGACGTCAATGTTCCACTCGCGGGTGAGGACGCTAGCGGCGAGGGAGTCAAAGCAAGCATCAGTGTCCTCCTTGGTGTCGTGGAAGAGCTCGCGGGGGTCGGAGTTGAGGTAAGCACCACGGACAAGCTTGACACCGAGGGCAAAGTTCTCGACCTGGGCAAGGCGGAGGTGAGCGGCGAGGACCTCGGGGCACTTCTTCTTGTAGGCCTGGTAGGTGCCAAAGACGACAGCCTCGCCAAGTCCCTTGTTGTACTTGCGCATGAACTCCAGAGTCCAGTCATCAATGCCATCCTGGAGCATGTCCTGCTCGGCATCAAAGAGAAGGCGGACACCACGCTCGTGGGCAAGCTGGCAGATCGAGTCGATGGACTTGTACATGGTAGGGCTAGGAGGTAGGCGGTCCTTGAGCTGGTAAAGGGCGATGCTACCAGCACCGGTGAACTTGAGGGCGACAAAGTCACCGGGCTCAGCGAGTCGGACAGTCTCGAGGGTGCCTCGGGCCCAAGGAAGAATCTCGTTCTGGATGCACTCGTCGGTCTCCATGGCACCGTTCTTGAGGTCACCGGCCTGATCCTTGGTGAGAACAACCTCTCTGGCGTAGTTCAGAATGACACCGGTAAAACCAATGTTCTTGAGGCCGTCGATGGTCTTCTTGATTTCGGGAGACTGCTCTCCGGCGCAGAACTGAGCGTAAAAGGTCTTCTTGAGGAAGTATCGGAGAACGGGGTTCTTGTCGGGGTTGAGAATGGGGTTGTTGGTGTTGGCCAGAACGTCCATGACGCGCAGGGAGGGAGGCAGAAGCATAGGCGAGGAGGAGACGATCATGGTGGCCAGAGATCGCAGGATCATGATCATGGGGAGGACGGAGAGAGGGGCCTTGGCAGGGCCTGCATGAGGAGCAGGGTCGGGAATACGGTGCTGGTCGACGATGGTGTTGGTGCGTCGCTCAGAAGAGTGAATGTGGCGGCGGGTGGCCTGGTTGGTGTTTGTGATGGCGATGCATGGTCGGAGGGTGTTGATGATGGTGGCGTTGTAGGAGGAAGCAGCTGCCCAGCGAAGGGGCTGGGCAGTCCCTCGCCGAAGGGCCAAGCTCATTATAGGAGATTTGGGTGGTGTTTTGAAGGTGAGGAAGCTAGGTGTGGTCTGGCTGGAGAGACTGGATCGGAATGGAGGGATCCAGAGGGTGCGTGGTTGTAGTTGATGGAATTGTTTACGGAGGCACGAACGTGATTGTCGGTGAGATGATGCAAGATAAGTTCGTTCTATCTGGTTGAGTTTGGGCAGAGGCAAACGAATGGGTGGCAGCGACGTTATTTATTATATCACCGACAGTGCCTGCCAGTGACTGTTGGGTTGGGCGGTGCCTGTCTACTGTATGAGGGGCGTGTGTGTGTATATGAGCAAAGTGGCGCTATCTCGAGCCATATCTAGCCATGTCCCTGTTTCATTTTTCCCCATTCCAGAGACGCTTTTGCCCATTGATCTAGTCTCCATCACGCTTCCATTGAGTCTGACGATGGCTCCGAGTAACCAGAACGGAGCTTATCAGCCGTCACGTGGCGAGGCTCGCTGCTAGTCATTGTGCTTGTTTAGTGTGAGTGCCGAATGTAGCCGTTGAGGGGCGTGGGGGGTGCAGCCAGAATGAATCACGCACTGATTGGCCTGAGCGGCCCAGAAGCTGGGGAAAGCATTTCTGGTGATGCCGCAACAGGCCGCTATCCCAGCAAATACGTGTTATGTAATTGGTGATTCTGGCCACGGCCAAGGCACAGGGCATTGTGGGGAAACCTGGGAGATGCATCGCAAGCACTTTGTTAGCTCTTTTGAGACGATTGAGCAGGGCTCGTGCTTGCGGCCTGGGACGGTCTTGTGACTTTTGTTGATGACGATGGTCTTGGCCCTCAATTTGGTGATCAATGATGCTACGCTATCTAGGGGCGTGCAGTCGGCAGATAGCATTGATTGCCGACATGACTGGCCAATGGGGCTCTGCTCTCATCAGCCTAGCAGAAGAAGAAAAAAAATATTCCATCTCGCTAGAAACATTCTGCTTATCGACGATGCTCCATAACAGACCGACCAAAGCCGCTCGCCCTGGCTTAACTGCGGGAGAGGCGTCCACCTAGACTGCCGGGCTCGGACTGTTCTGATAACAGCCACACCAAGTTGCATAGCAATGCTATCTATCTTTGGGACTTGATCATTTATGTAGAACAGCATCTTGATATTGATACAATGTTGTACATAGCTCTACTATTCCCAGACTCAAACCCAACCATCACATTGCTGAATGCCCATAATCTACCACCTTCGCCCTTGCACCACGACGTCGTAGAAACTCGACATAACCAATCGGTCTCCCTCGGGCCAAGCCAACAGCATCTTGGATCCCACCGTAGACGAGGCCAAACAAGAGCCCGTATCGCGCAGTCCGAGCAGCCGTTGTGAACGACAAGCGATCTAGACGCCCAACGCCGATGTTCGGCGCTTGTTAGCTAAGAAAGGAAAAAAAAAAAAACGGGTTCCACGGGTTTTTTTTTTCAGTCTGCAATATCTACCCGTCGCTTTCCATGCCGCATCGTACAACTCCCCATCTGGGGTTTTGTCTGTCAATGCGCAACGCACGTTCGGCAGCCGAGGCACATACTAGCTAGATACTGGGGGAATTAGATTAGGAGATAGAAACTCACGCCAGAGGGAGAACGCGCCGGCGACTGTAAGCGTCGCTATCGTGGTGGAAAACATGTCGCTTGCCCCACGGTACCGATCAACCGTGCTCTCGAGCGACAGCGCCAGGCAGCTCCAGAAGCCCGTCTTGAAGCCCATGCGGAACCCCTCACGGATGCCGCCCTGCATCGCGTGGTAGTTCTTGCTCTTGTGGTAAAAGTACCAGCCTGTTGTCGTGTCGGGCATCTTGTGAGCGTGCTCGGCCCGGAACCGCAGCTGCGCCATCTGCCCTCCCTGCGTCGCGCCCAGCGAGAAGCCCACGAGCGCTGAGGACAGCGTGCCCAGCATTAGCCGCGTCGGCGTCGCGACGGACAGACGGGGGTGGGCATCTTGCGGGAAGGCTGGGGGCAGAAGCTCTGGTGTTGGTGTTGGTGTTGCGGTGGCCTGGCCGGGCCGGG
>JABFFF010000209.1:0-56075 GCA_013623665.1 Fusarium sublunatum
AACCGTAAGTTTCTTTAGACGCCCTATCTATTATTTTTAGACTAAAGTCTATTAAGTTCTTTAACATTAAACAATTTAATAGACAGTTAATAGTAACGTCCTTATATCTTTTATAACAGTGCGATAGGACCTTCCTATCTCTACCTTATAAATAATAAGAGCTTTAGCCACTTTACTGAATTTTTAGTTTCTTTAGCGCTTAATATATATTTTAATAAAAATATTATTTATTTTAACTTAGAATTACTATAATTGTAGACAGTTAAAAATATAGAGTCGTCGCGGTACGCGTTGGTGTTTTACGCGGAGGTAGGGTTGGCGTTTGTAGACTTTTGACCCCCAATTTTAGGCATGGCAACGCCCACACCTCCATTGCGTGGGATCGTTTTTGTCCTTGTTCCACCGAATCTTCTTGCCATTCGGGTCTTCAACCTTATCGCAGTTAGGGTTGCAGCAAGTTCTAAGCGGCGTAGGCTCCCTCGATACCCATTCCACTGCTGTTCTTGCGAAGCAAGTGTAGCAACGATCGCATCTCCATTTTGTTGGATCTGTCTTGTCTTTGTGCCATAGGATCGTCTTGCCATTGGGGTCATCAACCACGGCGCAGTTGGGATTGCAGCAGACTCTAGGCCCATTTGACTTGTCATAGTAGTATTGTCCTGGCTGTCTTTCTTGCCCATTCCTGTCAAAGAACGCGTGGCAGGCATCGCATCGCCATTTGCTCGGATCGTCCTTGTCCCTGTTCCAGCGCTCTCCAGTGACATTCACCTCTCCAACCACGTCACAATTCGGATTGGCGCAGACTCTAGGCCCATTGGATTTGTCGTAGTACCCGTTTGGCGACCTTTCTTTCCCGTACCGGAAAAAGATAGGGTAGCATTTTTTGCATCTCCATTTGGCTGGGTCGTTCTTGTCCCTCACCCATCCCAAGGAAGGCGCATTCACGTCCTCAACAACGCCGCAGTTAATATTGCAGCAGGTTCTGGGCCCCTGCGATTTGTCGTACGGCGTTCTATTTTCAGTTCGCATTTTGCCAGTTCTCCGGCGATAAGCATAACAAGCTGAGCAGATTCGGGACGACATTATACCTTCAAACGTATAAAACCTTGTCGGCTTGCCAAGTCGCGTAAGGCCTTTGCGCCGCCGGCAATCAGGGTTTCCACACTCATTTACTTGAGTCATTCCTCCGTTAACGCCTTGTGCAAGAGGCCATGCTTTATTTAAAGACTGATGGCGTAGATCAGGCAGGTTCAGCCTGCCTCGTAGCTGGTCGATGTGATCATATTTCGCGCCTGAGAAAACTGCCGATGCTACCTCACCGCTGAGATTAGGTCTGTCCTGGCGATGCAGTAAGCCCAGGTATACCATTAGTATCCCTTCGAAAAAGGCAGGAACCCATCTTTCTGTATCATTGTCAGCATTAAGGGAACTGGTCACGTGAGGGTTAGACCATGCCCCAACGACACGGAAGTTTGGAACAACATCTCGTTGGCTGCTGAAGTTGTAGTGCGTGCTCCTTTTCTCTAATCTATTGGAACCCCGTTCATGAACTTGAAGCCGCTTGTACCCGCCATACTTGTTGATTGAGGAACCAATATAGAGCTTTGTCTCCATTGTCTTGGTGAAATGCTGTTTCGGCTTAAGGGTCTTGACCTGACTATTGGTGATTTCGGAATGTCCCTGCTTGATATTGTCAAGTCCAGCCCGCACTGGGATATCAGCGTATATTAACCGATGCGAAAAGAATCTTGGTACTTCGGGCAAGCATAATAGATCCGCTGCCGTTAGGCCTTGCTTCCCAAGGGTTTTCTGCGCCTCGTCTGGTATATGCGATAAGATGTTGTCGACCAGCTCGGTAGGGTCAGCGCGACCCAGCAAGCTCCTGAACGGCCTTGTCATTGATCGTTCGGAAGCAGGCAAGTTATACCAGGCTTGCAGTGAACCGTCGCCGTCGTCGCGAGCCCAATCACATGCATGCTTGATAATTGCCCTGATCTCTGTCCTGAAGCGTCCTCGATCTGGATCGCTCTTGTCGACAGGATGCATCTGGTTATACAGGCTTACCCACTCCTCAGCCGTGTCTTCGACTACCACGCGGGCCTTCTTTTTCGGGCGGTCTAGAGGCTGGGATTCGCCTTCCTCCTCTTCGGGTTCATAGTCGTCGTCTTCTGGGGAAGTCTCGTCTGTATTAAGAGGAAGTTCTTCTTTGTCAAGAGGGAGTTCGTCGAAGTTAAGGGGAAGCTCGTCCTCGTCAATCTCCTCGTCAATCTCCTCGTCTTCGTTAATATCATAGCATTGGTCGTTCTTGTCTTAGTGATGATCACATACAGGGTGGTGGTCGATTGACTCCATGTCGTTCGGTTCAGACTTGGAATTTTCTTCTGTAACTTCAATTAAATCTGATGGATGGATATCGAGCTTGTGAGACATTGTGAACTGATTCTTTGATATAATATGACTGGCCACTGTATTCTCAATATGCATACGATTCTGTCTTCTGAAGATTGGAATTCCAGGAAGGGGGTATGCAGTCTGGCCTGGCATTGCTCCTTCCCGACTTACACCGTGGGCTATAGTGGTCCCCAGCCATAACGGCAGGACCTAAGCACCGACTTCTTCGTCATTGGGGGCATGGCCTTATGATCTAATTACTATTTTTTTTTTTAAAAAAAAAGGGCAGGAGTATTTGTTTCCCTAGGAGGTTTCTATGTCAGAATCTCCTTACTGCCTAGTACTTATAAAGCGAGCATAATTAAGTAAACAGAAAAAGAAGTGCTCTCCGTACCAACAACCAACACATTACAGGGATAGTAGACAGCGGCATCAAGGATGGGAATGCTTGTACTAGCATCACATACTCTGCAGTAGCGAGTAAGATCCAGAAGAAGTATGCATAGAACTTGTCGACTCATGGTCACTTGATGAAACTGGCATATCCCCTGTTATGAGTTGGGTGACCCTTAATCCTGTCAAAAACGGTTTGCGCCACCGACTTGGTGATACAAGGACCAAGAGTTCACATATACCAATCTTAAGATCCTTATATGCCTCGGTCAGGGGCAACGAAACCCTCCAATTCAGTAGTAAACAATTGAAAGCTGCGAATTGGAGGGTCATCCTTTTTCATGGGCAGCCCTTCAACTAAGCCTTGTCTCCCAGTTTACTTTGTTTATGCTTTACGTTTTCAATTCTTTCATCTTACCTGTCCCCAGACAGTCAAGTACTCACCTGAGCGACCTAAAAAGCCTCTCATGCGATCGACATACTACTCGTCAAGATGGCCGCCGTTGTAGATGGTGTAACAGTACTTCTACCACCACCAGAAGGCTATGTAGTGGACTTTGAGAACCCACAACGACAAGGCGTACCAGAAGCCTACTATGTCTCGGGGTTTGGCATGGCCTTGAGTCTTCTTTTCATTCTCCAGAGGCTTTATGTCAAGATATTTCTGACAGGAGGACTACAACTTGACGATGGTAAGTTTGTCAATCTTGTTTGGTGTCCGTTTGTGGAGTATTGGTTACTTGTTTGCTTTCTGCGAGTCTACGCATCTCTTACTGAGATTATTGTGCGATGTAAAGCCAATATACTGACAACTTGATAGTTCTGCTCATTCTTGCATATGTAAGTCTTGTCGACCCCTTGAGCGAGACATGTCATACTAAGACACTTCCAGATACTTGCAATCACGACAATAGGACTATGTATTCGTGAGTGCAGCTGAATAATTCCTCACCATATGACTAATCATTCCTTGCAGACATGTTTGCTTCTGGAGTTGGAGGCGTTCACGCATGGGAGATCTCAGTTGAGAAGTTTAACATGTATATGATGGTCTGATCCGCCTAGAACAAAACCACGAAGATTATGCCTAACCAAATGTCAGGACGTCTATCTCGCTTCCTTCATATACATTCTCTGTGGCTCGTTGGCCAAACTCGCTCTCCTCATCTTCTACCTTCGAATATCCCCTCAACGATGGTTCAGAATCGCGACTTGGGCGACCACTCTACTCATCAGCGCCTACACCATTGGTATTTTCTTCGCTCTCGTCTTTGCGTGCAACCCAATAGCCATGAGCTGGGATGCCACTATCACAGACGGTAGCTGTATCAACCGAGCAGGTCTATACATTGCAACTGCTGCAGTCAATATTATTAGCGACGTTATCTTATTCATACTGCCACTTCCGATGGTTGTCAAGCTCCAGATCCCATTCAAGCAAAAGATCGGGTTGATGGGAGTATTCACTATTGGATCGTTGACGGTCATTACTTCAATCGTGCGAGTTGTACTCTTACCACCGATGCTATACAGCTTGGACTCGTCTTGGGTGATAGCATATCCAAGTCTGTGGATGTGAGTGTCTCCTCTCACATTCACTGAGAATATCAAGATTAACTAGATCCATAGTATCGTCGAGTCCAACCTCATCATCACCTGCGCTACTATGCCGACCCTACGAAAGTTCTTCAAACACGTCGCCCCCAAGCTCATCGGAGAGTCTCGATACGGTAGCAAATCTGGGAAATCAAAGTACGGCAAACACGACAATAACTCCAAGCCTCCAAGTCGACCTCTTGCGCCTTATTCCCAGAGCCGTCGCGACCGACACGAATACTCACAATTCGACCCTGACAAGAACGAGGCAAGAGAAAACTTTGCTCTAGGGCCTGTAAGCCACAAGATCAGTGGAGGATCTGGTGAAGAGCACGAAGGATGGATGGACAGTGACTCGGAAAGGGGATTTGCCAGGGACACGGTCAAGCCGGCTATTATGCAGACAACGACAGTAACGGTGGAATACTCTCGAGAGTCACTATGATATACGAAGAGTTTCAGGCTTGTAACGAAAATTATATTAATAAGTTTCTTTTGTATACGGCGTCGAGTTTCGTGTCAGTTATGAATGCTTATATTTTGAAAGTGTTTCTGTATGCTTGATGACTAGCATTGAGCTATTCTTGGGCGTTTGTGCAGACCATTGATTGATCTTCACGCTCTTTTCCAAATTCCATAATTCTCATCGTCAAGATCAACGTTCTTTGAGTCAAAGAAACTGACTCGCTACTCAACTGATAGTGAAACATTAGAACTGCTTACTGTGGACCTACAACGCTCAGCCTTAGACATACAGCTGAAATGACTTGATGATGCTAGTGATTTAGCTCATACAGACTATTGACATTCGAATATGCCACTTCGTAATGATCAGCAACGGTCTCACTGCACTTTTGGGCACTATTCCCGTGGGGCTCCGAGAGCGAGATTGACAGAGATTTCAACAGGGTAACAGGGCAGCCAAGGCTCGTATACGCGGGAGTATCAATGGAGACTCGTTGTAGCCGCCCATAGCGGAAGATCTCAATATTACCCGGGGATCTTGGCGACTATTCCGAAGGCTTCATCCCCTGCTGATGATGATCCACAGCCAACTCCACTTGAATCAACGGCGGAAGGGAGAAACTAACGAAATGAAACCCCAGGATCTGACCTTGGCAAGATGCTTGGTTGTGTGGGCTGTGAGTTTGGTTGTTGTCTTCCATCTCACCAAAAGTCAGTATCAAGACTCAATAATCAAACAAGCTCAAAGGTGCCGTTATAAGATAATGTCATTTAACTCAATATATGTCAATTAGGGTATGAATTGCTTTTCACTGTGTTTTCAGAATTACAACTTCACCTCCAGAGAAGTCCACGCCTCCTTGATGAGATCAGCCGCCTTCTCACCAATTCCATACGCAGGCATTTGCGTGTGGCCGTTGTTCACAGTAGGCATGATAGAGCAATCAGCCACTCTCAGTCCCTTGACTCCTCGAACCCGAAGCTTCTCGTCAACCACAGCCTTGGGGTCATTCGCCTTTCCAGCAGCGCATGTCCCACTAGCATGATAGCATGTTGTAGCGTTCTCCTTGACATATTCCTTCCAGTCCTCACGAGTCTTGTACTTGTGATGCACAAGACCAGAAGGCCAAGATCCCTTGACCAAGTCCTTGGTGCCAGCACCCTCGGTGATGATCTCGTTGCCGTAAGCACAAGCTTCGGCGAGGACTTCGAGGTCTAGAGGGTCAGAGAGATAGTTGCAGTCGACAACGGGGATAGCTGTGGCGTCTGCATTGCGTAGAGTGACAGTTCCTCGAGACTTGGGGGCAAAGAGCTCTGCAATCATACTAAAGGCATGGTTTCCGTTGACGGGGAACTGGTCGTATTGCTTAGGTCCTCCATAGCACTCTGTTGTGAAGAGCTCAATCTGAGGTTGATTTGATGCTAGGCCCATTGGGTCTCGTCCTTGTTCCCGAGGAGCAGAGTTCCAGATCTCAGAGTCGGCGAGACGATCGTCAATGCGAGCATAGGCAAAGATCCCAAAGGGGAACGTGGTTAGAAAGCCCTTCTTCTCTTCTTTCCAAAGAGAATAGGCCTTTGTGAAGCCGTCGTTGTGGTAGACGAGATGATCAGTAGTGATGCCCTCTCTGTCTGTCTCGTAGAACATGAAGACGATCAAATGATCTTGCAAGTTCTTGCCGACGCCGGGGAGGTCCACGAGCGTGGTAATGCCGTGCTTGTTGAGTTCTTCTTTCGCACCAATACCTGATCGATTAAGAATGTTTGGTGAGCAGTAAGCTCCTCCGCTGATAATGATCTCCTTGTGAGCTTTGAGCTCAACTACAGTTCCATCGGCCTGAACTGCCCTGACGCCAGTGGCCTTGAGCTCACCTTGGGCGTCCTTCTCGATGATTACTTTGTCGACATGTGTCTCTACCATAAGATGGAGGTTGTCTCTAGGTTTCTGCTTGGTGATAAAGTCTGCACTGGTAGTGCGAAGACCATTGTACACCGTCCTCACAGAGTGACCGCATCCGTGGGGGTTCTCGCCTGTAGCAAACATGTCATGGTCAAGAGGAAGACCTTTTGATACCATCGATTCCTTGATGAAATTGGAGATTGGGGCCAAGTCGTGGGGTTCTGTGTGAACGTGACCTTTGTGGCCGTGAGAGCCTTTTGTCTCATTAAACCAGTCTTTTGTGTGAAAGTTCTCAGCCTTTTAGATAAGCATTGTTAGAATTTCGGAAATACTATCCTTTGATAGGTTGCTGTACATACCTTGGCCATATACTTGAAGAAGTCATCGCCACTCCATCCAGGAAGATTCCAGTCATCGTAGTCTTGTTTCTATAACAGATTCAGCATGAAAAGTCTCTCGACTCAGAGACAGCTCATCTTACCATTCCCTTGACAATCAAGGTACCATTACAGCCAGACGAACCGCCAAGGAACTTGCCCCGGCTTAGTTTCACTTGACGGCCATTGACGCCAGGACCTTGAGTAGAAACTACGTTCCAATCCGTCTCCTTGTCAAAGTTTTGAGACCAGCTAACAAAGGGAATGTGAGTCAAGGATAGACCGTGGTTCAGAGTCTTACGTACCCTCCCACCATGTGAACGTTTTCAAGATGCTCATTGTGCTGGCCAGCCTCTATGACCAGAACCTTGACATTGGGATCTTCAGCTAGGCGTGATGCAACTACACAACCCGATGTGCCACCACTATAAGGGCTATTGTCAGCGAAACGGTTTGAAGTGTGGATATTATCCAGAGTTTCGAAAGATGGACAGGAACTCACCCGCACACAATAAAGTCATATGTTGAATCAGGAACAGCCATTTTATCGTTTATCTGTAACACTGATCGTCTGTGGAAGATGGACCAATGGAAAAGGAAAGTCTGTCGGCGGCTATAGTCCGAGGTCGTCTTGACAGCGTCCTTGTTTCTCTTATAAGTGACAAGTCGAGGCCCCCGTCAGTTTCGGCGAACTGATACGTAGGGGCCTGGAACAACACCGGAGGAGTTGGTAGTAAGGAGATGTATGATATCTCCATCAGACCAAACCTAAAGCAGTTATTCAAGAGTAAGTGACAAGGCCGTTGTGTCTTGTTCCTTAGTGTTTCCAGGGCTCAACCAACAGATCCGGACACTGCCCCGTTCAACGTAAATTCATGTAGGACCAGCCGCATCCTTTTCGTTGCATTGTTACATTTATCCCCTGCATATCAACCTGCAGAGAGAACCAACAAGTCCAGGAAACGAAGCTAAGGTCCCTAAAACCCTTGATATTCCCTCTGGCCGAGAAGTTGACGCAAGCCAAAACACATAATGCACCCAATCGGGGAACTCTCCGGGATATTCATCGACTCTTCTACCAACAACGTTGCAGCACAAGGATAACCTGAGCAGCAGAGAAACACAGTCCCCTATTTCAGCTGCGGGTCTAAGCTGGGGTTAAGCGTCTTGGCCGCAGGGGACTCTCGCCAGTAGTTGATTTACAGTAGTCATAGTAAAGAGGCGTTGACAACTGTTGAAGGATACAGCCAAGTTAGCCAAGACACTAGTCGTGCTGAAGATGTTTAGCGTCTGCGGGCCACGTTACACTCCCGTTGCAGATCACCGAATCTAGGGCTGATTAGCTTCTACTATTCGACACATCAGTGGATCTCGGATCCTCAAGCTGACATTAGCATATCTTCTAGCGAGGGAGCTAGACCAGGTACACTTACTCATATGCCTCAGTCTCTCATCGACGACAAATACTCGGATCCGCAACTGGCTCTTCAACTCGCCTGGAATGGAAGCTCTAGTTACCGGTTTCATCACTCGTGCTCCATAACCCCACAGAGGCGTGATGATCTCGGAATAGCCTCGAGTAATGCACAGACTTGGTAGGGGTGACCCTGTCTTGATATGCGAAGCACAACCAACACATTAGGAACATGCATCTATCACCAGCATTAGGGGAATATCAAGGAACAGGATGGTACAACCAATTCTCATGTAGCTCAGAAATTTCGTGCCGTGACTTTGTCTTCAGAGACCAGAAAACAAGATATATAGTTATAGTGTCAAGACTAGATGAGAACTACTGAATAATTCGTCTCTGACGGCTGAATTCACATGACCAACTGAATCATGTATCCAGGTTTCTGTGTTTCTGTAGATCCACCCTATCCAGTTGTACTGCTACAGTAGTCGTATTCTAAATCAATCATGAACAAGTCTGGTAGATGGTCAGTGCCTTTGCACTCTGCCACAAAGATGAGTATGAATCTTAGCTCCCTATCATCCTCGCTGTACCTTGCATTGTCACTTTAAGCACAAAACGTGCGTGGCACCCGGTGCTTCACTTACATTAAAGCAACCTTTTAGTTTACGTTCTTGCTAACATGTCCGCGACACCCTTTCAGACAGAAGCCTGGATAGAGTATGGCCTCGGCACTCTTGTTCTGTTTCTGCGTTACTTTGCGAGGTGGAAGTCAGTTGGCGTCAGGGGATTTCAGGGCGATGACTACTTTGCTTTTGCTGCGTTGATATTCTGGACGGTATGTTGTCTTGTATGCAGCCACATATTCGATGTGATAACTGACTAAAGCAGTGCGAGTTGGTGATGCTGGAGCTTATCGGTAAGACCTTATTTTTCTTCTTCTACTCTCTGTTGGCTATAGTAATACTGATCCCCTGTATAGGTCAATCCGGTACCAATGTCGACGTTACCAACGAGATAGGCGCCAACATGTCAGACGAAGAAATAGCGAAGCGAGAGTTTGGTTCGAAGTGTCTCTTGGCAGGTTGGAACTTCTACGTAACTCTCATCTTCACCTTGAAGGGAGTGATGCTTTGCTTGTATAGCCGCATGACGTACGCAGTGCCCTGTCTTTTTTATGTCCAGACATGCTGAAATATTCTTAGACTCGGCCTCTGGCAACGAAAGATTGTTATCTGGACGCAGGTCGGAACAGTACTCGCCTATATCGGTGTCATGGCTGCGATATGGGGACATTGTACGCCTGTCCAAAAGAACTGGCAGGTTTATCCTCATCCAGGAGGTGAGTTATAGCCCAGAGGAATATCGAGACACTGATACTAATCTGACTTGTCTTAGACGCATGCACTCTAGCCGTTGCCAACTATCTCACTTTGGTGGTGTTTAATATTGCGTAAGTTGTCGATCGCTCTCTCATCCCATACAGTAACTCATAGGCTTCAGTACCGACGTTGCGATTGTCTCTATTCCGGTGCCTCTGCTCTGGAAAGTCAAACTCAGCGTAAAGAGAAAGCTCATGATCGGCGTACTTCTGTGCTCTGGTATCTTCATCATGGTGGCTACTTTGCTCCGCTGTATATATTCCCTTCAGTAGGTTCCCATGATATAATATTTTCTTTGGGGCTTCATCTAACAGTTCTGCAGGGACATTCAGGGCATCAACACATCGACTATCTGGGCTATCCGAGAAACCTTTGTCGCTATCATCGCCGTAAATGCCGCTGCGATCAAGCCCCTATTCTCAGCCTCTCGATGGCTTGTTTCAAGCAAGGGAAGCAGCCGTGATAAGGGAACAAGCAGTTACATCAACAAACATGGACATCCATTGGGCACGATAGGCGGATCAGGCATGTCAGCAGGCCTGGCGAACCGTCACCAGGGATACATGACGAAACTCGACGATAACTCGAGCGAAGAACACATTGTTGACAAGACCGAGTTTGTTGGATACAGCAAGCCTGAGATCCGAGTTGGCAGCACAGCAAGTGGGCAGAGCGACATGCCAGATGGCATCATGGTCACCAAAACATACGAGGTTAGCCCTGGAAAGTCGACGTTGGATGTATAGAACTTGGGACTACTTGGAACAGGAGTTATGGGAAAGGGAACTACGGAAGGACCGATATAGGACATGGCGTCCAGAATTAATCTATTAGAGCGAGATACCCACTGTAAGTGGTTTTGTTGAATCCAACACCATATGATACTATTCACACCTGCATCGGAACCGCTCTTGGCGAATCCTTCCAAGTCCCAGGGTGATTGATATGAGGGCTTCACATTCCAGAGAAAAAGAAGCACAAACGTTTTATTATTCGGCTTGACTCGGACCTTTCCTGGCGTCTCGGCGGCTGTTTAGCTTTACCCCAGTCCTTTCACCTGAAATTAGTGCGGTAGATGATGATTCTAGGCGGTCTTGCGAGCTACAAGCCGTTTACTTGCTAGTGACAAAGACTTGTCAGACAAATCAAAGACGGTGCTTTTCATCGTTGGTCTGGTAGGGATACCTTGTTTTAGTCTTGCATTAGTTCACCCCTGTACGTGAGATGAGCACTAGGGCCGGTATATGTACCTTGATGAAATGTCCTTGAACGCGTCAAGCGCCAGCTGGTAAATCTTCCGACCTTACATGTCACATACAGAACGTCAGGGGCCAGTATCCGTCGATCACCAGGAGGTGAATTTCGAAATGCAACATTAGAGCCTCCTAGCAGGGTGAGCTCGTCGAAGTCATCATTTATCATAGTAACTTCTTTTTGTCTGAGGAAACATGAGCTCGTTACCGAATCACCATAGCTCACATATACTAAAAGGGCATTATGCTGCCAAGCAGTCAGCTAGGCTTACAATGTATGCAGCTTCATACGAGTCAGGACAGCCCTAAGAGAAACTATAGCTTGCCAAACATATCTTGAGTCTTCGCACCAACTCCTACAGTTAGTCGTTAGCATAGAAAGAAGGTCTTGTCGGCATTATGATCTACGGTGAGTAAAAAAATGGTACCTGTGCGATATTGGCATCTGGTAAGTAGTGGCTTTCCAGAGGCTTCTAATGACAAATGGTAATTGTTATTTATGCACTAATAGGTATCATGCTATTCCAAACAGAGTGAAGAATGAGTCTGGGAATAAGTTAAAGACCTAAACTTGATCCATTCTTTATGATTTCTAGAACTAATTTGGGGCTAGTGACGAATTGTAGATCAACCATTCTCAGGGCTGATCTTGGGGATCGGCATCTTGGGGTCCTCTATTGCCGGTAGCTGGCATTTGAAAACGGGTTCTCGTTTAATAGAGCATAGCGGAGCAAGCAATGTCAGGGGTTCTTCATCAGATAACTCATTAAACACGCAGGTGGAAGTATCAGCAACCCTATACAACTGTTAAATACGCCTCTGCTTCTTTCCTGCGTTTCCGTTGATATGGAGCTAACACGTTGATGATTTGTCTCTTATAACTCAAGCTTCTAGATTACACTCACTCAGAGCATAAACGTTATCGTGAATAGGTATGCCCATTAGCTTCTTCGCAGGCACGCGGTCCCGGGAAAAGATGGCACAGCAAGCCGGCCAAATTAAAGTACCTAGGTGGTAGCAGGCGATATTTTTATAGATTACTTGAATAATTATAACCCTAGATCTTACAAATTTGTGAAAGATAGTTATATACTAAAATACTCCGAGTATTTTATTATAATTCTGTAGTATATTTAATACTGTATAGTATTCATTTTCGTACAGGTTAGATGATTATGTAGTATGCTATGTTTTCGCCAGACAGCGTGGCAGGGTAAAGCAGAGATTGCAGTCTTTTTAAAAAGGGATAAATTCGAGAGAACAAAGGTTATAGATTGGGGCTTGTCATATATTTAGGGTATGCCTCATGTTGGCATAATTCGCCTTATACATAAAATGACAGCAATTCCCAGGCAACTCGAGTACATAATTCCCTAAAATTTCCTGTATCCCACATTTAATGTCTAGTTGCCTCTGTTCTTATCTCCACCCTGGATCCAAGATTGGATCTGAGGCCAATAGGTGTAATGGACGTAAACATCGGCGCTGGCGCATACGGTAGCTCCAAAGACGACGTATCGTCGAGCCTGAGGGGAGAGATTGCTCCATCGCCAGCTCGTGATTTTAGTCGAAGATCGTGTGCCTGTAGTTGCGAATGTACTTGGCATAGGCGAGGCAGTGGAAATGTGCCTGCGAGTAGCCTGGGAGGCAGCTGTAGAGAGGCGGGTGATGAAACTGGGCGACATGATTGAGGTTGAAGGTAGCAGAAATATTGAATTTCACAATTTAGGGAGTCAAGATAATGAAATAAAGTGTTGTTTGCTTCAAGCTTGTTTGTTTGTATGTTTCTAACAGAGCTGATATGTAGTCTACCTATATATAAGTAGTTACGCGACATGACTCCAAACACCAGCTGCGTTATGCTTACGCTTAACCATAACGCTGCCCATGTCTAAGCATAATACCCCAACACCAACCAAACCATGTATCATTACTTTTTACCCTCACACATTACTTCATCAGCCACTCGGACGCTTCGGTCGATTAATTGTCAGCGGTTTGAACGGCTTCCGTAGTCGATCCATAGATGGTGCAGGTCCTAGACCTACTGGTCGTCTCACGCCTCCATTCGGTTTGACAGACATGAATGTTGTTGCATGGAGACTTGAAGCAGGCTTGTTAGACACCGAGTCGGATTCAGTCTTTGCGTTCTCTTCTTCAGGCTCTTTCCTTGACGGAGGTCGCGGCGGAGAGCTGGAGAAGCAGGCATAAGCTTTCCGAGGCCCTCCTTCGTCCGTCTTGGGCACGTTCGGTTTTGCCAGAGGCCGCGCAGAGGGTAGTTTATGCTTTGCCAGTTCTGGATCAATTGCTGGTTTTTGCGGCTCAGGCTTTGGAGGCATGCTGTTCTGTCGTGATAAGGCAGACTGGTACCGCATCTGTGCCAAGGACTTGGTTTGCTGCTGCGGCTGAGGTTCTGGCGGTGGTCGAGGAGCATTTGGCCCCTGGTTAAGCCAGCCAAGCATACTTTTCTGACCACTCCCTCGTTTGGTGGATCCCCTCTTCGGGCCTGGCTTTGCATTTGAGGGTTGTGCTACAGTCGCTGCTGCGGCATCTAAAGCGGTTCTGTGGGCTCCAGCGGTTGTGAAGCCAGGTAGAGCAGAGACGGTGAAATCGGAAGATTGCTCCATTGTCGTCGCATACTCTCTCTGCCAAGGTAGTTCTTCTGTTTCATCGTAAGAAGTAATTGGGTGCGAGGTACGCTGGCGCTTTGGTGCCCGAGAGTACTGTCGGCCAGACTCTTCGTCGTATCTATCGATGCTTCTAGGGTCGACAGGTTCAATGGGAAATCCATCGTCTTCAACCGAGAACATAGAAGGAAGCTTTCCAAAAATCGTCTTCTCGGCTGGAGCCTCCCGGCCAAGGATTTTGGCGGCGCTCTCTATAACCACTCGATCGAAGGACGGTCCTTTCTTCGCGAATACTTTGGACGCAAACGGCGAGACAAAAGGTGAAAGCTCGACCTTGCTACTCATCCCTTGCGAGCCATAGAGGGGGCAGCTTAGATATAACAGTGCTTGAGCCCGGGTCATCGCCACGTAAAGGAGACGTCTTTCCTCGTCTGTGTCTTCGGCTCTCGAATGGGGTATTGAGCCAGTGTAAACGGATGGCACAAAAACAATGGGCCATTCTAATCCTTTCGCTGCATGAATTGTCGATATTGTCACCAGTGACTTTTGATCCTTCCCGTCGTCCTTCTTCTGGGCATCTGATGCTAGCGAGACGTTGGCCAAGAACCTGCCCAGCATATCATCCTCCTTCACCTGGTCCAGGTTTTCAATTTCTGGGAGCGCATCTTCATCTGGGGCGCCAAAGTCTCTCATGAAGTCGCTGACCAAGTTGACAAACTCCTGGACGTTGGCCCATCTCTGTTCGTGCTCTTCTGGGTATTCTTCCTCCAAGTATTTCTTGAAATCGAGGTGGGTTATCAATTGCTCTATCAGATGAACAAGAGTCACAGGGCTGCTCTGACTGATTTCATCAGCCTGTTTTTGAAGGCTCGTAATGGTCCGTATCAGCTCTGTGTTGAGCTTCTGTTCCATTTTAGGTCTAATGTTGGTGTTTGCTTTACGATTGCCTCTGCAATGCTTCAGAAGCAAGGTCCAAAGGCTCATGTTGGTATGTTCTGCCTCTTCAAGCAGCGACTTGACTGTAGCCTCGCCAATACCTCTTCTGGGCACGTTGATAATCCTTGCTAGTGCATCATTGTTTTCGGGCTGGCTCACCACACGGAGGTAATCGATCAGCACTTTGATTTCTTTTCGTTCGTAGAATTTGTGCCCTCCAATCATTCGGTATGCCACGCCGGCTTTTCCCAAAGCCGACTCAATATGGCGAGAAAGCGCAGCTGATCTCAAAAGAATTGCTACATCTTCAAACTTTAGCATCTCCCCAAACATCATGATGGCGCGCTTGATTTCAGAGACGATCCATTCGCCCTCGGAAGATGAGCTCTTCAAAGTTCTTAGAACTGGTCGCGCACCCTTAGTATGGACCGGTAGCAGAACTTTCTGATATCGCTTCTTGTCCTGCTGGATAACATTGAGCGATACATCGAGGATGGATTGTGACGAGCGGTAGTTCTCCTCTAGTGAGATCTCGTCGGTGTCAGGGTAGTCTCGTAATAAGCGGTAGAGGTTTCGAATCTCGGCTGAGCGCCAGCCATAGATACTTTGATCTGGATCGCCTACGATGGTGATTCGGTGGTTCGCTTGGGCGAATAGCTTCATTAACTCGTACTGAATGCCGTTGGTGTCCTGGTATTCGTCGATGAGAACAGTCTGAACATTGGAGACACAGGCCGGATGATCTCTGAGCAATTCAACGCATTTTACCAAGAGATCATCGTAATCTAGCAGGTTTGACCTTTTGAGTTGGGCCTGGTATTCCTGAAAGCACGTCCTGAAAGCTGGGTTCTCTGCTCTTTTGCCCTTCTGCGTCGGGGCCGGTACAGCATTTGGGCCTTTGGCCTTCTCTTTGCTAATCCATGATCTGGCATGGAGAGGTTCAATGCCGAGCTCCAACCTTTTACAGATTCTCTGAATAATCGCCCGAGAGTCGCCATCATCTGCAATGCCAAATTTGGAATCCAATCCAATGCGATTCCCATATATAGACAGGTACCGTCGTGCGATCGAGTGGAACGTTCCAAGAACAATCTTCTTTTCACATTCTTCTCCTAGAGCCTTGCCAATGCGTTCTTTCATTTCTCGGGCGGCTTTGACGGTAAAGGTGGCGACGATCACGTCGGAGGGGCGGTAGCCAACATGTTGGATAAGCCATACCACGCGTGAAGTAAGTGTATGCGTCTTTCCACTGCCGGGACCAGCTAATATCGCAACAGTCGAGGCGGAAGAGGTAACAGCGCGGCGTTGGGCCTCGTTCAGCGACTGGAGAATCGCATCCTGGTTGGAGGACATGCTGGGTACGTGGACGAGTCCACGCGATGCTGCCAATTTATCGAGGAAGAGGATGTCATCGAAAGGTATCAATGCCCATGCGAGATGGCTCGGATGGGGTAAGAAATGTTATGGGAATGGTAAGAGTCAATGTCGCTCTCGTTGTCGCTTTCGGTCGGATGGCTTGCGCGTTGATGGCCACCCCGGAGGATCGTGACGCGAAACAGATCTCGCGATGTCACGTGATATGACTTACATGGCTCCAGGGTAATTGAGTATATTTGGATTCAAATATTACAAGAGAAATCTTGTGTATTTAATGACGAATTACGAGATTACGTTTTTATTTTGATATCCTCAGCCGTTGTCGTCGTGTCTTCATAAGACTTTCATATAGCAAGATAGAGTCAGTATTGGAGCATGATCAATTCTTCACTCGTGGAGCCAGAATATGGAATCAGGACTCATCATCTGCTTAGGGATAACTAGACTATAACTATGCTCACACATCATTGTCACCTCGTCCCTACGCTAATGTTGGTTTCATCACTATCACTGTCACAACATCTCACCTGGATTATCACTGAAGGAACGACAAAAGTTCGTTGCAGTCATCCTTCTATACCAGTCTTCCAACATGCATCCACCTATGCTGGCTCACCGCATTTGCTCTCTTTATTTCTCATTCGAGCATAGTAGAATTGTGATGATCACGTCTACAGAAGCAATCACCAACCACATCACTCAAGTCACTTACACAAGGGTAACATGGAGCTGTGGTCGTGCGATAGTAGCGCGACTTATACCATTAGCGCTAGTGATGAGTGTTTCTATTCGAGGAGGCCAAGAGCTCTGTCCCTCGAAACAATGCCGAGTAACTCATTGTCACACTGAGACAAGCCTCTCACGAAGATATCGGCACATCACATGATAAAAGGTAGAGCGGGATATTCCACATGGTCCAGGGCCCGACAGCGTGGACGATGCAGGCAACACACACAATTGGGCCTCAAAGTGAGGAGACCACAGACCCTCGCTGCATAAACTAGACCACTAGCTGAGTGACAGAGTGGTATTGTCACCAATCATTGGAGAGTTGGGCCACGCAGATCTAGGAACGTGCAAGTCGAGCTACAACTCTCTTTGTGATGGTGATGGTGAGGGACATGGATCGCCCCGCCCCGCCCAAAACCCTTCAACACCAGACAGAGACAACCACAGAAGAGTCAGGACCGTTAAAACTAAAAAAATCCACTGCAGATAAATCCCGGCATCTTGGATTCTAGAGCCAACGAGAGGTCGAGGTTGTGGATATTGGTGGTTGGTGGGCTGCAGCACAAGGCCAATCAGTCGCTAGCACACTATATCGCCCGGCGGTTAACCATCCAACCACGGCTCGTAGATGGCCTCGTCACACCTCGTCCCTCACATGTCGGCTGCAACCACTTGTTGCCATCACCAAGGGTTCGCAAGCTATTCTCGGATGTCCTGTGTGCGTGTGCCTGCCATTCGATGAATGCCAAACAGCCGGCGTCGTCCTCCCAGCGACTCAGCGTCCAGCCTTTCAAAACCCAGCGGCTAACGCAGAGTGACGGGCGATCATGACCCAGCCCGCTATATACCTCGTTGAGACCGCAAGTTCACTCTTCCGTGCATGATGTTCTTTTAGTGTTTCGTCTCATCGTGTTCAGGAGGTCACATCGCACAAGCTGGCTCCTTCATAAAAGAATAGGTGCCTCGCCTTGACCTCGCTTCCCACGATGCTTCTCGAGGGTGCTCGCTTCTCACTATCACTTGGTCTGCTTCTGCCTCTGTCACTCCTTACGACTGCTCAGCCTGAACCTGCTCCCTCCTCAGTGCTTGAAGCTCGAGACGCAGACGAGCCCATTCCTGGAGGACCTTTGAAGGATACGTCCCATCTGCCCGCTCAGATTGGTGGTATAATCGGTGCATACGCTGTCTCACTGGTGCTGGTCGCCATTACACTGCTTGCCCTCTCCAAGAAACGCCGCGAGCATATCTCAGCTGGAATTGACGAAGCCGACTTTTCCGTCCGTAAAGACATTGTCAGTCCAGACTTTCCACAGCAACAACCAGGCCTTCCGTCTCTGAATATCATCACCGAACTCGGCAAACCGGGCTTCAACCCCTCACCAAACGGCTCCAACCCGTACATCTATCCGTCACCGGCTTCGAGTATCGGAGCACCTGGAACCAACCCGTTTGTTGATCCGCGTGTCGTGGCAGTAGACAGAGTCATGGCGCAATCACAGCTTGAAGACATGTACAAGCATGTGCTGGAGCATGAGGATGCAAAGAAGCGAGGAGTCGTCTATGATGTTCCTCTTCCTCCCACTGCTCACCATCAGCCACGTCCTTCAGCCTCGGCCCTATCTCTCCAGTCTTCGTCTTCATCACCCTCAAAGAAGGAGAAGAGTAAGCCAGCCACACTCAACCTCTCGGCGTCTCGTGAAGAAAAGACACAGTCAAGGACGTCCTCATTTCTGTCCGCACTCAGATCACCCAAGAAGAAGTCTATGAGAGGCGTCAGCATCTCATCACCTCTCATGACACCTCAGTCCGGAGAGTTTCCCCGCCAGCAGGAGGCACAGGAGATGAGCTCGATCCCGCCTCGACACTATGCTCCGGCCCCTCCGCCTCCGGTACCTGTCAACCATGCCCCGTACGGATCTCCGGCCGCCCCTCCCAAGAGCCATGCGCCGCTCCCGTCCCCGGATATCTCGCCCGAGAGTGTAATGAGCATTGACGAGCGCATCGGAGCCCAGCTACCTATGCCTTCTGCCGACCACGCCCGGACCGCATCACTGGCGCCCACCGAGCGCGACCCCGAGTCGGCAACTTCGGAACATTCCCAGGCGCCGCTGGTCGGTCTGCCATCGTCTCCCAAGCCCGGTGCACGATTCCCAACTCTTCCCGCCTCGCCCAAGCCTGGCCAGACGTTCCAACGCAGCAACGCACCTTCAGCAGTCCGCACTGGCGGTGCTCTGCCTCTGCGTGCGTACGAGCCTGCTCTGGCCTCACCCAACACCATTGCCCAGACTACCAAGCAGACGGTGTTTGAAAGGAAAGGACCTCTGTCACCCAGCGGAGCCATGACTCCTCACACTGCTGGTGCAGTGCCTTACTCGCCGTATCAGCCTTTTACGCCGTGCATGCCGGTGACACCATCGCTTGTGACCAAGGAGGACCGAAAGAGGATGAAGCGGATGGTACCCAAGACTCCGACGCTGCAGATGGTGCAGAGTTCAGAGGATGTTTGGTGAACAAGAAGGCAAAGGGTAGAAGTTGGGAGTTTTTATGACTTTGGGGTTTACATTGCATTGTTTTCCTTTCCTAGATGTTGAGACGCTATACCTTGGAAGCTCTGTGTGTAGGCCTACGGGCTAACGAGGATCTAGTAACGGCGGAAGGATGAGAGCATTATTATTTGCATAAAATCTTGTATATCCAATCTTGACGAGGTCGACGTGGCTGGAACGCTGAGGTTGACTTATTCTTCTATACATGGCACTGCATATGCAGTGATTTTCTTCAATACGATGCATCATTAATCGTCTCTACCACCATCTCCGCTACCGTGGCACAGCAAAACAAGAGTTTCTTTTTACGATCGGATCGGTAATCGGCCTAAAATTCGCGACATTTGCTGGAAGAAGCAAAACTACTGGGACTAGAGCGATGCATAGTTGATCCTCGGGAAGGATCCCCTGAATTAAGATCGTGACCATTGCTATTTTCATTTGGTGGCGTAACAATCTGGGAATAGTGGCGGACCCCGGGCGGCACGGGAGAGTAGCATAGATTTGAGACATTTGCTGTCAAGAGGTTGTGTAGTGAAACCCAATTGATTCTTGTTCAGCTTGTATTGGTAGTGATATGTTGCTATGGGTCTGTAGAGGCTGTAAGATGGATGAGATGGAGATCAAAGATGGGTTGACATCTGCTTGGCAGCCGTTGGCATGCTCCCAGTAGCCAGGGTACCGTAGTCTGGGTCCCAAAGATCGCCAGGAATGCCAATAGTTAGTTTCTTGAGAGCCACGAGAGGCGATAAGACTCGCGTGGCTGGCCCGAGACATGAGGCCGGGGTTGTATACGATACGATGTTGAGGAACAGGACCGACTTGAACATGCGTATGTAGATATTTGTGACATGATATCTGAGGCCAATTGCACAGACTTGAAGCCATGAATCGAGCAATCACTCACTCACTGACACAACCTGACAGGGTCTTTGCATCCATTCCAATTGCACAGCAAAGTTGTCTGTGGGTAAAGAAAAGAAAGGTACCTTACTCGGTGGCTGCCCGGTTATTGGAATTGCACAGTGCAGGGTCTGCCTCAGCCGTTAAAGAGGGTTCAGAAAAGCGCCGGACTAGACTTAGCGTGGTAGCATATACAGTAACAGCACGAGCGTTTTTCTTGCGCCCTGAATGGCAGCGCCTAGATGGTACCGTGTTCATCGGATTATCGCAACTGTGCGGTACCAGCCGTATTACCCCCTCTTCTTGCTGTGACGAACAGCAATTCAGCCAGTCTCTTGTGTTTGCCCCCCATGGAATAGTTGTGCTTATCAAAAGATCTTACCTCTATATTCACTACTTTAATTGTCTTGTATCCCCAATGGCAGATAAATATCTAGCAAAATAGGTGGAACCCCTGGCAAGACAAAGACAGACAGACTCACTTGGCCAAGCCAGGCGCCAACTAGACTAGAGCGTCACTGGGCTGATAGCCGGGTCCCATCGTACGATTTCCCGCCCGCTCCTCAAATTGAATTCCTTGCAGCCGTCCATCGCTCGTCTCCGAATCCTCTCTCTCTCAACTCATCAACCCTCAGTCGAACCACTATCACGAGACTGCGCTTCTCTTCCCTTGCTGCAGAACCCCTGCCCTGCCCGTTTCTCACCTGTCAACCGTTCGGCAGCACCCGCTTCCATCATTCGATCAGCAAAAGACTGAGACACCATCGCCTTTCGTTTGCCGACCTATCGACCTATCGACCGATCGCCTTGCCATTGCTAGAGGCTCTGCCTCAGCCTGACGCTATCGTCTCCGTCCCCGTTGCCGTCGCCGTCGCCGTCGCCGCCGCGGACAACTCCACGCCTCGGCCGAGAAAAAGTCATCGCGACGGTAATAGCAGTGGGCAAGCATTGATAGTCGGTAGTCGGTAGTAGTCAGAGTCGTCGGCCAAACGTCCCCGGCTTCCCGAAAGGCCTCTCGCTCTCACGCGGCGACTCCTTCGGGGTCACCCCAAGCGCCTGGGTCTCTCAATCAGAATCAGCCCATTCGCCAATTGCATGGTGCCGGCCTATCATGCCGCGCTCCCACTTCTCTGACATGGCCGACCATGATTCTGCCAACAGCCTTTACGGTCTTCAGGATCCAAATCTGGGCTTTGTTGACGATGGCTCCGTCGTGAAAGCTGACTCCTCCCTACCCAACGATTCCTCCCGCCCCCAGACCCAGCAGCAATACTACGACGCCGCATGGCAGTTCAACGGCACCCCCCCTTACGACTCGTACGACCCCTCTAGCAGCACCACTGCTCCTGGTCCTGGTCCTGGTCCTGGTCCTGCTCCTCCTGCTCAGACTAGCTATCAATCCTCTCCCTGGAATCTCACTTTTGGCCAAGATCAGCAGAACTTCCAGCAGCTGCCCGTCACTACCGGCATCGACAACCTTCCGCCTACCACCCTCAGCCCCGAATCCATCTACGGCGCTCCAAACCCGTCCCTGGGACAGGGTAATCTTCCCGACAACCTCGCCCTCCAACAACCAATCCTCAGCCATCTGACTCCTGCTCTGCAGGAGAAGCTACGCAACATCGCCATGCCACCTCATCTCCAATACCACTCTCCAAAGAGCGCCTCCAGTCCCGACTCTGCAAGCGGCGAGCTCATCAAAAGGGGTGTTCTCTCATCACCAGATCCCGCAGATGGATCTTCGAAAGCGTCCCGAAAGCGAAAGTCGTCCGCCGACCCCGAGGATGAAGAGGAGGACGAAGATGGTGACCAGCCGGTCAAGAAGACCGCTCACAATATGATTGAGAAGCGATACCGGACGAACCTGAACGACAAAATCGCCGCCCTAAGAGATAGCGTTCCCAGTCTCCGTATCATGTCCAAGAGCGCGAGGGGTGAAGACACGACCGAGGATCGCGAAGAGCTTCATGGACTGACTCCTGCTCATAAGCTCAACAAAGCCACCGTATGACGCGTTTCTCTCAAACAACATATCCATGCTAACAATGACTAGGTTTTGAGCAAGGCGACGGAATACATTCGACATCTGGAGAAGCGAAACACCCGACTGCTAGACGAAAATGGTGCTATGCAGGCCCGAATTGCCGCCTTCGAGAAGTTGTTCATGGCCGGTGCCATGAACGGGGCCATAAGCCCTCTTCAGCAACCTCCTACGCCCATCCAGTATGCCCAGGACTCTCAACAATATGTCAACTCTCCTATGTCAGCGTCGCAAGAAGGTGGTGGACCATCAGGAGGTATGATTCAGGTTCCCGACGATATGAAGAGAATTATCTCAGCACAAATGGCTGCCGGTCAACCATATCCCGTACCTCAGCAACAGTATCGGGGAGGCAACCCTGCGCTTATTAGACAGCAGCAGATTCAGCAGCAACAGCAGATGCAGCAAAATCGGTGGAGTAATGCCGGTCCTTACTTTGGTAAATTGATGGTCGGTTCACTAGCTGGTCTCATGATTTTGGAGGCTGTTCGGGAGGACGAGGTCAGCAATGAGAAGCCCGAGGGCCGTGGTTTATTTGCTGCGCCTCTTCATCTTCTCAAAGCTGCAGCTTCGGGGCTTGATTTGACTGTTGGAGGCTACCATCTTCATACCTCACTCCGGATACTACTATTGCTTGGAACCTTTCTTTGGGTGTTTGTTCCTTCACTGTTCACGCAAGCCCAACAAAAACCCAAGAAGACACAGGTTGGCGTTCTGCAGGCAGCGCCATCACTGGCTTCACCGATCCATGTTCGCCGACAGGCTTGGCTTACCGCTGTTCAAACGGTTTGGGTTCCTCGTCACAACTTCTTCCTCGAAGCAGCAGCTCTCATTCTCAAGACACTTAAACTCAGTCTTCGCAACGCTATTGGCATTCACGGTTACCAAGCACTTACTGGCTTGACTGAGGAGCAGGAGACTGCCCGAGTCCAGGCCTGGAGTATTGCCCTCGACTCACAATTGGCTGGTGGCGATGTTGAGATCAACAAGAGCCGCCTCGTTTTAACTCTTCTCGCTTCTGGTACACTCCCTGATAGCCCTGCGAGGCTTATGCTCAAGGCACTCCATATCCGCGTTCTTCTATGGGATCTCAGCCAAAACCGACTTCACCTCGGCGTGAGCAACGTCATCGCTGCTAAGTTTGCCCGGGCCAAGTGGAATGAAGCCCGTCAACTGAACCGCCTCCTAACACAACTTCATCGCGGATCGACAGAGCAGCACGATGATGACTTGCCCGACCATCTCGCCATGTTAGTCGAACAAGACTGCGACGAGGTTCTTAACGACGATGTTATCCAGCGCGCACACAACCTGGCATTCAATGCTGATACTGATTACAACGTTGCAGCTCCTATGGATGGCATGGACTCTGTAGTCGACGATACCGCAATTGGATCCCCTCTCGACGCCGTTGCAGCTTGGTGGTCGACTCAGACCTTGCATCGAACCTTGGTAGCAACAATGGATAAGGACGAAGAAACTCTAAGCACCATGACCGAAGACATTGAGCTCGCTATCAAGACGGCACCGATTGGATCTACCGCACAGGCTCGAGCCATTGTGGCACGCGCAGTTCTGGTTGATAAGGCTCGTGGCGCTAACATCGCCTCGGCCTTGCAATCTATGGGCAATGAGAAGGTCGATGCTCTTCTGAGCACCTCGATCTGCGTTGTTGACTCCAGCTTCCAATCTTCGACCCCCGATCTCCGACTCGCCCTTCGCTGTGCCATGGCCATTGCTCACCTCCGCCGAGTCGAATGCACTCCTGGAAGTACTCACCAGGGTCTCCGCATCATTGAATCTATCATGACGCGCGGCAATTCCTCTCAGATGTCCCTCCTTGGCTGTACCGCAGCTATTCAGCTGATGGAGGAACTATTTGCGCACAAGGCTGCCGCCGATACTTTCCAGTCCTCTCTCGAGCGACTCTCCGGTGGACTTCGCCTATGGATGGGCGGCTCCCCCGGTGAGAAGTGTGGTGTCGCCTCAGACGTGCGGGAAAAGGTTGTGAACCGGTGTCTGGCCATCACCAAGAGTATGGTGGGAATGGACTCAGATACTGGCTACGGAAGCTGTGATGAGTGCGAAGACGACGGATGCTAGATGACCACAAGCGGAACCTTTGTTTTATCAGCGACATACACCTACCGATATGTTATATATATAGCTACTTCACTTGGTCATCTCATCACAGTCTATTCCATGGATGTGTCTTTATGAGATGACTTTCTGTACGATCATGGGTTATCTGTTTTCTTAGAATGGCGGGGGTCCTTTTCATGGAGTTTTTCACTTGGCAGCGGGTAAAAAGGACGATCAAACAATACAGGGCGAAGGACATATCTCTAACGGATCTTATTGACATAGCATATGCGGGATTATGTCAAAGTGTTTCGACAACAACAAGTATTTCATTTTTTATCATATTCAAAGTACATTATTTTTGTCTGAAACCACTGTGTCTTTACCGTGCTTGCGCTCTGAAAAGAACGATAACTTGGCCAATGAACGATCAGCTCGAGGAGCACAAGGACTGTTTATCAAGCTTTTATTATTGAGGACTTTATGGAAGCTTCAACTTTCTTTGCACCGGAATAATGAGACAAGACATGTTTATAAGGGGTATTGATTGATTATTCTACATAACAGACATTCAACTCATGACCAATATCCCTCAAGCTAACTCTACTAAATCAAGTGCATCCCAAACCGTCCCAATGCATCATTCCCAAACTCCGTACCATGATTTACTTGTTTATTTTCTATTCCCTTTTACCATTCTGGCGCACCACCTCCGCATCCGTTGGTAGCCATCATGAGATCCATCGGCTTGGTGGTCATCTTTGCACCGCCGGTGGGCTTCACGTAGGGCTTCTTGCCACGGATACCGACGAACTTGATCTTGGAGTCAAGCTTGGCCAGGGGTGCTTCACCGGCCTCGCCCTTCTTGACCATCCACTTCTTGGTGCCAAGTGCGGCGTCGAGCTCCTCGACAGGGGGAAGCTTGAGGTACAGCATGCCGTCGGATCGAGCCTCGCTTTCGAAGGTGGCGATGGAGAGGGACTCGTCCGTCTTGCAGGCACCGTTGCCCAGGTCAAAGTTGCGCTTGTGGTGCGGGCATGAGACCCAGGGCGAACCATCTGACTTGTGTGGCTCTTGGCCGACGAGACCGTCGGACAGGATAAAGGCGCGCTTGTGAGGACACATCTGCTGAGTGGCGTAGTAGACGCCCTTGATGCGCCAGACGGCGAGTTGAGTGTCGCCGCGCTTGATAGTGGCTGAGATACCGTTGGGAAGCTCATCGGCACCGTCAAAGTAGGACGTCTCGATGATGGGCTCCCAACTTGTCGTGGACCACTGGTCCTTGAGACCTTGGAAGTTGTCTGTGGCTGCAGCGTCGTTAGGCCAGAAGGCAGGTCGCTTCTGGCCACGGTCGTCCTCAAGCTCCATGTTGCGTGTTGTCTCGGTTGTGTTGGCAAACTGGCGGAACTTCTCAGCGATGGCGGGCGCCTTGATGGCCTCAGCCCACTCGTCAAAGAAGCTGTCGACGAGCTCTTCCATTTGAGCCTCAAGCGAGGCGTTGATGCCCAGCTTGTCCTCGAGAATAACCTCCTGGAGATACTTGATACCGCCGGGAAGGTTCTCGATCCAGCGGGCTGTTCGCTGGAGCTTGTCGGCTGTGCGCATGTAGAACATGAGATATCGGTCCAGGATTGTCACGACATCAGCTGGAGGCACATCCTTTGCTAGCAGCTCTGCGTGGCGAGGGTTTGCACCGCCATTGCCACCAACGAAGATGTTCCAACCCTTCTCTGTGGCGATCAGACCGAAACTGAGTTGATTGTTAGTGAGTTGATGGAAAAGGGGGAAACAGGGGTAAAAACGTACTCTTTGCCTTGAGCTTCCGCACACTCTCGCACACAACCACTGACACCGCCCTTGATCTTGTGAGGAGCTCTGATACTCTTGTATCGCTCTTCCAGACGAACAGCCATACCGACACTGTCGCTGAGACCGAATCGGCACCATGTAGAACCGACACAACTCTTGACAGTTCGCAGGGACTTGGCGTAAGCGTGACCAGACTCCATGCCTCCAGCAACAAGCTGGCCCCAGATGTCGAGGAGGTCCTGCTTCTGGGCACCAAACAAGTCGATACGCTGTCCACCAGTAATCTTGGTGTAGAGGTTGTACTTCTGGGCAACCTCACCGATAACGACTAGCTTATCGGGAGTGATCTCGCCACCGGACACACGGGGAACGACAGAGTATGTGCCGTCTCGCTGGATGTTGCCCAGGAAGCGATCGTTGGTCTCCTGGAGACCGTGAGTGGTCTTGTCCATGACGTGTCTGTTCCAGAGGGAGGCCATGACGCTTGCCACCACAGGCTTGCAGAGCTCACAACCAACTGCCTCCTTATCGTTTCCAGCCTCGCGCATCACCTCAGCCATGGTCCTGAGACGCTTGACCATGATGATGTTGAACAGGTCAGCACGAGAGTAGTTGAAGTGTGAGCAGACGTAGTTTGTGACTTCGTTACCCATCTCAGCCATAGTCTTGTTGAAGATGGTGGTAATGAGAGGTACGCAACCACCGCAACCGGTACCGGCCTTTGTGCACTTCTTGATGCTGGCAACGTCTGTGCATGTGCCGTCCTTGATAACCTTGACGATGTCGCCCTTTGTGACGTTGTGGCATGAGCACACCTGAGCCTCGTCGTCAAGGTCATCACCATCGTCGCCCTCTTTCTTGGCTCCGAGGATCAGCTCGCTAGGAGGAATCTCGAGCTCCTTCTGGGACTTGACCATGGGCACAAGCTTGACATAGTCGCATACATCGCCGATCATCATACCACCGAGGAGGTACTTGCCATCCTTGGTGAAGATGTACTTCTTGTAGATGTTAAGGAAGGGGTCCCTGTATGTAAGAGCCTGAACTGAGCTGGCCAATTTGGCGTCGCCGTTGACCAGAGTCTTGGCATATTTAGGAGGCAGAGTCACGGGGCCATCGCGGTCAGCGAAGCAGTCGCCAAAACTGGCGACGTTGACTCCGAGAAGCTTGAGCTTTGTGCTCAGGTCAGGCTGCTTGAAGACCTGAGGGCTGTGATCCTTGGCCTGGGTGAGGTTGAAAGCAACGACTTCGGCCATGGCCACACCAGGGGCGATGAGACCGTATGCCATTCCTCGCCAGCTGGCACATTCTCCGATAGCATAGATGTCTGGCATGCTTGTCCTCAAGTCGTCGTTGACGACAATGCCACCTCGCTGACCAACTTCCAGGTTGGCGGCCCTGGCGAGGTCATCTCTTGGCCTGACACCGACGGCGAAGCATAGTGTTGAACACTGAATCTCCTCGCCGTTATCGAAGGCAACACCAATGACGTTGTTCTGCTCATCGGTCTTGATGCTAGATACACCAATGCCAAGGTTGAGGTTCACACCAAGTTTTGAGACTTGATCGGCCACCATTTGACCGGCTGTCTCGTCAATTTGTCTGCTCAGAACCCAAGGAGCCTTCTCAATCAGCTCGACCTTGTTGAAGCGCTCGAGATCCAGCATGGCCTTGGCGGCTTCTAGACCGAGCAGACCACCGCCTACAACAACACCATTGGTATCCTTTTTGTCGTTGGCAAACTCGATGAGTCTCTCCAAGTCGTTGATTGTGCGGTAGACGAAGACACCGTTGGCATCATGTCCAGGAAGCATGCGAGGGAGGATAGCGTCTGATCCGGTGGCGAGAACAAGGACGTCGTAAGGGTAGTGTTCGCCATTTGCGCATTCGACAATCTTGTCATCTGTGTTGATGTGTGTTGCTTTGGTGTTGACGTGGTAATTTAATGATTCTCCGGCTTCTGTGTACTGCAGAGCTGTTAGTAGATGATAAGATATGGGTGCTAGGTTGGATCTAACGTACCCATTCTGCTGGGTTCATATACAATTCCTCGATTTTGCGGTGCTCGAAGAAAGTTGTGAGTCCTACTCGGTTGTAGGCAAGATATGGTTCCTCTCCGACGACTGTGATGGCATATTCTTTTGATTTGGCATCGTACTTGAGCAGCTTTTCTCTGCGTGGGTGTCAGATCATGCATCTTTGGTGTAAGTGTAGGGGGGTTTATTAGTATGGACTTACATGAAAGCAATGCCCACCATGCCCAGTCCAACGACGACCACACGTTTTTGTGTCGTTACAGCCATGTTGGCAAATTGAAATTAGATGAAGATGTATAAACTTTGGGACAAGAGGGCTCAAAGTAAAAAGCCAGGCCATCTAAGCTTATAAGTGATTGTCGACTTATAGGAGCCCTGTTAGAAAAGAGGGTCTCTCTGGTCCTCGAGACCACGACTATGGATCCCTCTGCCGGCATGAAATCTCATGTTTCCTTTCTCCCTATCAGGAATAGACATCTCCGGGACGGATGCTTGTGCTTGTGGCGCAACAAGCATTTCCGCTGCCACACAAGACGTGCGCATTTGCAATGCCGTCCAACTTGGCAGGGCTGATCTTGATAAGGAGACAGGCACCGTGGCAAGGGAACCAATCACAGGCTGCGCCCGCACGGCAAAGGCGCTGGCCTTTTGGCGTTTTTGTCCGCGGAGAAAGCAATTTCGGTCTAGGGACGTGGAGCGTGCAAAGACGCCAACGGTCGAGTCGTACGTCGGAACAGACCATGATATGAGATGTCAGAGGCTGAGACGAGGTGATTTTGATATTAGGATCCGGTTTCTGGCGATTTACACCGTACGGTGAAGGGGCTTGTGGGTTGTTGACTGATGAGGTCTCGGTGAAGCCATCTCGAATACCGCCTAGTTGGTATTCCTTCGGTCTGTCTTGGTATTGCACGCACGCTGTAATACGTATCTTACGTTCCTTACGCCTGACAGCAAGGGGACTGGGCAGTCGTGTTCTAGAGTCTCGATAACTGACCGAGCTATTTTTGTGAGCGTCAGTCAGCGGGAATAACTGCTATACGGACATACCGTACAGTAGCTTTCTTCCCTGCAACAAGGCCTTTCTCCTCGGAAGCGCACCAAAGAGCCTCCTTATCAATGCATCAAAAGATAAGCCGCAAAATGTCCCTCCAAACGCCCTGCGGCTTCTGCATCCCAAGAACTGTGACTGGGCGAACGAGATAGCAATTCCCCCACAAAGATAACAATAAACTCGACAATGTCTCGTGTTGCTGACAACGAGAAAACGTGGAGATTCAATTGTCAAGCAAGCATTCTCCACGGATACGTAGAGACGACTGGTACACACCCCAGGAGAAGGACTATTCTGTCGGTGGAGAGGGAATCCCTGAAAAGAAAGGTCGTACGAATTGAAATGATCTGATTGACAACGCGTATTCGACGTCTGTGTTTTACGCTACCGAAGCGAAGGGGCAAATAGCTTCGTTTGGATTTGATAAAATCATTCGACTGCAGTGGATTACGAGGAATAATAGGGTAGCTTAGACGCTGGGATAATGTCCTGAGATGCCAAGTAAAAGACGCCCGCACGTGGTTGAAGGTCGTCTGAATCTGTACAGTACGTACCTTTCCAGAGCCCCTCCCACGTCATCGTCAAACCCCTCCAATCTTCAACACCACTCCAAAACATCACCAACAGGCCTCACATAATGGCTACTACTACTACCACCACCGACTTCACATTCCCCCGCGAATACCACTTCCCCGCCTTCTTCACTCGCCAGACAAATCTCACCACCCTTCACGCTCAGCGCAACAAGTGGGCCGATCTCATCCTCGCCTACGCCCGTCATAACCGCATCTTCCGCCTCTCCCTGTCCGAGGCCGCCGACTCGGACCTGTTTGTCAATCGTCGCCTCGACCGCCGTTTGCAATTTGACGATATTCGCGATGTTGTCTCCTTCATGCACGCTGATGGCCGTGTAGAGTACGTCGGAGGAGGAACATCGGGCGACGTTGTTTTTCTCTACTGGCGCAAGCCTGAGGAGTGGGCTGAGCTTGTAGAGAGCTATGTTGAAGAGACGGGACAGAAGGGTAGCGTTTTGACGGTTTATGAACTTGTTGAAGGAGACGGTATCAAGGGAAATGGTAAGTTCTATGCTGGTCTAAATGAATTGTCGCATATCACGTTGCTAATCAACACAGACATCCATGGCATGGACACCGATGTCCTGCTGAAAGCTCTCAATGTTCTCGTCAAGCGAAACAAGGCACAAATATTCGGCCAGGACGACTCATTAGGCGTGAAATTCTTCTAAACGCTCGACTCATCTTCACATCTATACTTAAGGTACATTTTGCGCCGCCCTTGTTACGAGCCATGGGCACCAAGATAAAGCAAAACCGACCGCCAGCTCCAAGACCAGCGGTGCTACTATAACCGCCTTAAACGCCACCAAACAACACGCTTCAGCGAGCTCTGCACTACAGCTGATCCTCGTAGTATTTCTCCACCAAAAACTTTTTGTCAAACCGTACTTGCTGAACCATTGCGACATCGAGCAACCAGTCAGGCGCAACCACTCGAGGTTCCATGTTGCCCTTGAGTGCCATCTCCCGAAATCGGTTCCACAACGGTCGCTCGTCATGAGCTGCACTGCTCAGGAGGTACACAGGCTCAGGCGGTGCGTTGCCCTCTTCCTCGGCCGTTGTTGGTCGGATTGTTGTACCACTTCGCGCTCGATAAATCTTGAAAATTGCTCCGTTCGCCTCGGCGATGGCCTTGTAGCTGTCGGGGCCGTTGCGGATCTTCTCGGTGCAGTAGATCGGGACACCGACGAGTAGCTTGCATCGGTTGGACTTGGCGCGTGCAACCGATTTCCCGAGATCAACGTTGTACCGTGCCTCCGCCTCTCTGTCCTTGAGTATGAACTCATCTACATCAGGCCGAGAGCCTGTCTCCAAGGCTTGATCGATAAACGTGGATGAGATGACCGTTGGACCGCGCGCAAGGGCACACAGAAATTTGACAGTACGGACGATATGAGGCGCTGCCAGATAGTCACATGGCTGTCCCTCTTGAACGATCTGGATCCCCAGGTCTCGTAGTTTTTTCTGTCCAGCATATTAGAGCATGTAACTAGATGAACGGCTCACGCCAACTTACCCGGTCTTGATCTTCCTTGTTCTTGTCCCCAACCCATCGATTGAAAGCAGTCAAGATGATGCGCATCTCGACGTCTGGAAGTGATGGCCTGGCCTTCTTTGTAGGCCGCTTGGTTGTCGCGACATCCTCTTCAACTTCAGGGCTCGTACTTTGTTTCACCTTGCCACTGGTCTTTTCCTTTTCCTTTTCCGCCTGCTCTGCTGCCCGTTTGCCACCCCAGATTGTGTTGCTTCCTTTGGCATGCCTCTTTTTCTCCTTTTCGTACAGTGCAATATCACCAGTCATGTTGTGCAGGAGTACCTGTGCTTTTGCTTTGGCGCTGCGGCCTCCCGTGGAGGCTACGGATGGCGTTTCGTTCTCCTTTCCAGCATGTCGGCTACGAATGGGTGTTGCTACTGCTCCGAGTGTTTTCGTGGTTGTCTTCTTCACGGGCTTTTCGGTCTCCGTCTCGCCCTGCAAATCATCCATCTCGGCGTCTTCACTGCTGACTTGGCCAACCACGACGCCCTCCGCAGGGCCTCGTGAATAGGCGTTCTCCTCTGCAGCTTCGAGGATCTTGCGCTTCCTCCTCGCTCGAGGGGAAAGATTCTCGTCGCCTCCAGGATAGTAGAGCTCGCGTAATCTCGACTCATCAAAGAATGTTTGACCGATAATCTCGCCAAGATTAGTGCGCGGAGGAAAATGATTATACTTCTTAATGTTAATCGGTCGAATCTCACAATTGGCGTAGCTCTCCTCGATCCAGAGATGGTTGACAACGGCAATTCCCCATTCAGGTGCGGCCTTGCACTTCTCGCTCGAGTCGCGTGCTGTAATGAGATGGGTGTTGTCTGCCTTCATGGTTTTC
The DNA here is from genome assembly GCA_013623665.1 of Fusarium sublunatum. Classification (NCBI taxonomy): domain Eukaryota; kingdom Fungi; phylum Ascomycota; class Sordariomycetes; order Hypocreales; family Nectriaceae; genus Fusarium; species Fusarium sublunatum. The sequence continues at coordinate 32,250 of JABFFF010000209.1, forward strand.
GTGAACTCAGCACCAGAGGCCTTGATGAGGTTTTCCAGGTAAATTCGTGCTTCGCCACCATAATTTGATACTGTGATGCGCAGGCCCTTGAACCCCTCGATACCGTTCTTGGGAATGGGATAGTGTAGTAGTCGACGGTGAGGTGATGTCCAGTCGTTATGCACAATAAGCCAGAAGAGCCAGGCCAGATTTCCGACCTCCTTACATGACTGTGCCGCCTGGATATACTGAGGGCCATCGCGGTATTGGCAGATAAACATATCACAATCTTCAACCTTGTCGACGATTTTGCCACCACCATTAACGATGATCTCCTTGACCACCTTTGTCAATCTCTCGGTAATGCTCAAATCCAAGGAGAGCATCACATGGCGGTCTTGGAAGACGGTGGCAGGCGGGCGCACAATATCCCCATCGGAAGGCAGCGGTAGAAATGTTGGTGCTGGTGATGTCGCTCCTGTGAGGTTCTCGTTGGTTGGGATCTTGAGCTCGTCCTCGGGGGACTTCTTAAGAATCTCGGGGTTGGGCAGCAGATAGGGGCTTTCGTCGATTCGCTTTCCGAGCTTGAAGCAATCGTCAAACCTGGAGTCGGTTAGCGAGCCGCAACATGGAGCAGCTATGCCAGACCTACCAGTGCGGCAAGACAACCTTGCCCTTCCATCCCTTCTGGATAGCGGCTTGAATTTTGGGATGGTCCATTGAAAGTGCGCAAATGTGTGTAGTTAATTTACTCGCATCCTTGGACTCTTGCCCACCCAGAGCCATTGTCGCACCAGCGATGCTCTCCTTGTCAGTCTCAGGTAGATCTGCGCAGGTTACCACCACCTCCGAAAAGATCATTCTAGGGTCAGGCGAGAAAGGCCTAATCTGTGCCTGCTTTCGACGAGCTATCGAGTTGGTAATCCATTGTGTTGTCACGACGGGGATCATGATCGCCTGAGCTTCGGTGAACTGGGGGAAATCGATCGTGTTGGAGATGATGTGGGTGACTTTTTCGATGGGAAGCGAGCCGTCGCGTCGCGGTTCGCAGATGGTGGCGCCGTTGTCCTCCAAAATGGCCGATAGCTTGAGAGAAGTCAGTTTGACACCAAGTCGCAAGTAAATCATACCAACTTACCTCACCGATCAGCTTAGGAGCGAGCAAACTGCTCGAGACAAACGCGATGGCGCATTCAGCAAAGATGGGCGCCGCCATGATGTCGCGTTGTGAGAGTTTCAAAAGAAGAGATGAAAGAGATCAAAATGAGGAAAAAGATGACGCCCTGGTCATGGCATGAAGCTGAGATATTATTACGCAGCTCAAGATATGCAATTTGTTTGCGATATCATAGCAATAGCTGATGCCGTGGGGTGCCTAGCTTAGGTATTTGTTAAGATCCATGTCAACGCGCTATGCACTCAACGCCAAAACGCCAGGCAATCATGTGATCTATCAAGGGGGTAGCAGCACCGGTGACGCAGTGGAAGTTGCGCCAACGGATAGGTACAGGTACTTTAAGTTTCGCCCCTACCAAGACGCATTCGTGACAGAAACCACTTTACGCCGCCAAGAAGTCGATCTGCAGGTTGCCGTGTAATCAACAAAACCTTTGGTGAGGCACTCAATGGTAGCGGGATATGCGCATATATGAAATGAAAGAGATGGGTATAAAACAAAATGATAATACAGTGCAACTTGTATAGTTCATACCGTTACTCACACCTCTATCTTGCTCATCCCTAGTCATACCTCCACATTACACCTATTGTTTTCTCCCAACTGAAGCACATCACCAAAACGCCGGTATCGCTATGTACATGCCCCAACAAGTCATTAACTCCATGGGAATATATAACCTTTTCTGGCCTTCATCCCACCACGCCAAGCGGCCCCTCTACGTCACACTCCAAAGACGCCAGAGCCACCGCTGCTCCCATCAGCGAGCTCTCCTTTGCAGACACCAACTTGATAGTTCTTCTGCCAGTCTTTTCTCTATCATCAGCCGCTACCAAAACATCCAAGTATGATTGGCAACTGTCGAGGTAACCCGGGTAACTCTCAATCACGCCGCCATTGTATGCCACCGTCGTCTCGGCCAGATCCCGGTCAACCTCGGCGCTGTCCCGCTGAGGCGAGTCTGGCGATAGAGTTGAGATAAAGTTGGTTTGGCTGTCAATGCGTAGATTCCAGAATGCGTGAACCCCAGCAGCAACGATCGCGCTTGAACGCTTGGAGATGAAAGAAGCTAGTTGCTTGAGGAACGACAAGTCTGCGGTCGTGGGGATATGGTTTGCTGGGTGACGAGACGAAAATTGCTGGCAAGCTTCTTTGAGGTCTGAGCTTGTGTCCCTATAAACCATTAGTATCTGAGAACTGCTAACCATGATCTTGAAACGTACCTTTCAATGATAGAAAGCGTCTCTGTTGAGAACGAATAAGACTTCTGTAATGAAGAGGGTACCACACCGCCAAAAACACCCGTCGTTTCGATCGCCTCGATAAGAGCCAGTCTGCAAATCTCGCCCAGGTACATGCCGCTGACCATATGCTCGAGGGGCTGGAAATCGGGTCGAGAGTGGTTTGCCAGTAATTGACGGTCCCATCTTGTCAGAGGCAGGATATCACGTCCCATCATGCTGATCTCGCTGTTGATGATAACGTGCGTAGCCTTCTCGAACCATTGAGGGGGTCTTTCACCGAACTTGACGCGTCCAATAGCCGATACAGGAAGATAGGCAGCGAGGTTGACACCAGTGCCAAGGATCAGGCCAAATCTTGTTGTAGGATGGTTATATGACTCTGATAGTAAGCATGCACTTGAGTCGTTGACAATAGCTCGAAGCTCTACGCTGAGACCGCGGTTCAGACAAGCTGCACGCACGATCTCTCCGAGGTCCTGACCTAAGAGCCCGTTACACGCTTGAAAACCCTTCCCCATTCCTTGTAGCTTGCCTCCAGCTAGTGATGTTTGCCTAGGATATGTCAGCTAAAGATATACGCAGCATACTTGGGGATGCATACTCAATGGGAAAGCTCCAGGCCATAGACATTGGCAAAGGTCCATCAGGTCTGCCATGTTGCTCCAACTCGACTGAAAGAGTTTCCAATATTCTTTCCGCCATCCAGTCGAAGAATGCCATTCCTTGCAAAGCTTTAATCTCCGGGCTGATACAAAAATTCCGCATGCTGACAATCTTGCTCTCCTCGCCGATCTTGGATATACGGCCTCGCAACTCCACCAGCGCTACTCTGAGGGTAGAACCGCCAACATCCAAAGCTAGGAATCGCCCGACTTCTGTACCTCTCGGTAATTGGTGGCTGTATGAAGGGAGCATACATTCCATGTCAGTTTGTAGTCGGTCTAAGAGCTGCTCACGCAAGTCGCGAGAGAGTCGTTGCAGGCCATCTCGGTCGACAGGGTTAAGAAATAGAGCTTCTGCCTCTTTGAGGAAATGATGAGGAAATTGGCGCGATGTGGTACCGACACGAGGTTTGCTGTTTGCCTCGAGCCCCAAGGAACGACTCCAGTAAGCCAAGAGGGCTTGAACCAGCGACTTTCCTCGGAGGAGGCTCTTGATAAGGGCAGCCAAGAGCGTCTTTTGAAAATTCGACATTGTAGAAACGAGTGACTATGAAGGACGAGAACGAAGGAGGAGGAGGAAGAAGAAGGCCCGAGTCATGGACACAGCGGAATGTAAATAGTTGAAGACGACACGAAGAGACAAGGCTCGAGCCCCCGTTTCAAAATGGATAAATGGGGTGAGGGTGAGAATCTTACGCCCCAATGGACCTACTACCTAAGGAACAGTTCACGTCCTGGATGGGTACGGGTTGCTCAGGCGAGATCTCTAGAAACAACAATACGGAGATGGAGATGGAACGGGGGCACCACCACGTCAGGACTGGAGACGCTGAAAGAACAGAGCGGAGCAGAGTAAAAGCGAGTAAAGCAAGGGTCCGCAGAGACTCGAGTTTGCTTGCAGGGAGGAGTCGGCCGAGTCGCAGTCAGTCAAGTCAATGCTGTCTGTGTCAAGTGGTAGGTAATAGTAGTCATGGATCATATCTGATGGATGGATTTGGATTCAACGTCGCACAACTAGGTATAGTACTCAGGCGACACGCGACAACCGCCACCAGAATGAGGACACACTGGCCAAGCGCTACAGTGAGCGGCCAGTTTCTGAGACGGAACGCTTTTACTCGCTGTAACTATAGTGATTGACCGATTTGTGGCCTTTGGCCTTGATCTCTGTTGGGTCAGACGAGACGGGTCGAGGATCGATGCCAGATGGGGGGATTGTAACGTTGCGTGTGAGTGCCCGGTGAGAAGTGGGTGTTTTATTTTGAAAGTTACAGCGAGTGGATAAGCATCACGTTGGGAAATTGTTAGTGCAACTTGGAGGGATAAACAAACTTAGACCCCACGCAAATGGAGGCTCTTGAGAGAAGTCGGGTTCAAGGGTTCGTCTGATTTTTTTGAGTTTGCATGTTACCTTGCGTTTTCATGTTGCACAGACGTCGTCAAGAGGCGTAATTTGAAACAATTTATTCGTACCCTGCGACTTTGTTGTTGCATCCTTATTATACCCTGGATCCCTGCACCCGAGGCGACATGACTTACAACAACACCAACTGTCTCTGGTCAAGCAGGTGGGTTGACAAAAAGTCGGGATATCTGCTAGGACTTCAGAAGGCTACTATAATAACTAGGCCATATCTTAGGTATATTCTAGGCTGAATTGCCTAGATTATTTAGTCATATGCTACCTAAGGTTAGATAATATCCTGATTATTTACCGGACCGCCTGTCAAGATAACCTCGTGTGTTTTTGCCAAGACCAGTAGTGAGCAGAGCTATTACAGGAAACGAGTTTCTAGAACGTTTAGATATGATGACACGAGTTTACAAAGATTTTGGGCATGACCAATACGAACAATTCTGAAACAAACAACTGTGGTGTGCTCTGTGGTGAGACCAAGGTTAAAAGCTGTGCTAGATACCGAAGCTACCCTTGATCTGAGATTATCTTGGAGCAGAACTGATACCAACTGATATCCGCTTCTAGCCTGAAAGTACATGAAAGCTACCAATTAATCACTACCTAGGTTCTCAACCAATTACAGCTCTCATCAACCATCGTGAGCAGTACAGTGCGGTCTCACAACAGTGTCATTCTTGATCGTATGTCTACAGTAAAACGTTTCATCCCCTCCACCACAGCATACATTCACTGTAACTTTCTGCCTTTCGAGCGACATCGCTCTCCCCTCGCCACCTGACATGATGAATGTCATGGAAAGGCAAGTGCCTAAGGTTCTGGCATGATGCAAGGCAAGTAACTGTCTATTGGCAGGAGCTTGCACCCTTTTGTCTTGTTGTTCCCTCTTAAGCAAACGACGCCTCAAGTAAAGAATTCAAAACCATAATCATACACTCAACTCCTACTACAAACCAATACGTCTTACAACCCCCCCATTCCCTTTCCTTGACACAGCATCAAAGTACCACTAAACACTAAAGCCCTTCTGTTGGCTACACTTACACGATATGCGGCTCATTATCCGTGACGACCAGGAGGCGGCATGCAATTATGTGGCCAACTACGTCGTGGAACGCATCAACGCTTTCCACCCTACATCCGAACATCCCTTCATCCTAGGCCTTCCTACAGGCTCTAGCCCTATTGGCGTGTACGATGTGCTCGTACGCAAGTACAAGGCTGGCGAGGTATGTCTGAGTACTATCTCTTACAAGATTAATATCTAATTATGCCAGGTCTCGTTTGAGAATGTAGTCACCTTCAACATGGACGAGTATGTAGGGCTTCCTCGTGACGACCCCAACTCGTACCACTCCTTCATGTGGAAGCACTTCTTCTCCCATGTCAACATCCATCCTTCCAACGTCCACATCCTCGACGGAAACGCTGCGAACCCAGAGGCCGAGTGCGACGCATACGAGGATGCCATGAAAGCAGCTGGTGGCATTGATCTGTTTTTAGCTGGCATTGGCGAAGATGGTCACATCGCTTTCAATGAGCCCGGATCTAGCCTTGCCAGCCGTACCAGGGTCAAGACACTCGCCTACGATACCATCCTTTCCAACTCGCGCTTCTTTGACAATGATATCAGCAGAGTGCCAAGAATGGCTTTGACTGTCGGTGTCCAGACTGTCCTTGAAGCGAGGGAGGTCGTCGTTATCATCCTAGGAGCTCGCAAGGCTCTCGCGCTACAAAAGTGCGTCGAGCAGGGTGTCAATCATATGTGGTCGTTATCATGCCTGCAACTGCATCCCCATCCTATGATTGTTGTTGACGAGGATGCCACATTGGAACTCCAGGTCAAGACGGTCAAGGTAAGAAGCTCTCAACCCGGCAAAGAACTCCTACTAACATTAGTGGCAGTACTTCAAGAGTATCGAGAAAGTCGCTCGTGAGCAGGGATTCGAGCAGATTCTCCCTTCCAAAGTCCGGACCGGCAATGTCGTCATTCCTCAAACCAAGCTTCGAAGGGCTCAGCCTCAGGCAATCATCGCCCCTGAGCCCATTGCTTCCCACCTCCTGCGCCCAATGCCTGGCGAAAACTATCAAATGCGAATTCCTTCGCCTGATTTGTTTCCAGACCGAATGGCGTCACGGATCCCGGAACCAAACTTGAACCGCAGACTGACACCGAACCTCGAGATCCGGACCGACGATGCTGCTGTCCCGAAAACAAAAGTCGAAACAGTCGATAGCGCTGTCTCCTTTTCTCCAGAATCTGTAAAACCTGGTATGCTCCAACCAGACGCCGCAAATACTAAGATAATGCGATCTCCTTCACCAGACCTGATTCCAGACCGCATGGCTTCGCGTATCCCAGAGCCAAGCCTGAACCGCAGGTTGACGCCCAATCCCGAGCACCAGGAGCTTAGGATGAACAGTGTTGGGACAAATTAGCTGAGAAGAGTTGGTTTTTGGGAAGAGAAGGATAAAGGTTAGCCAGAGGCAAAATATGTCTTGTCCGGTCGCTACAGGGTTCGCTCAGAGGTGAAGAATAATACCAGACTGTATCATTAAGGATTAGAATAACTGTTATTTTGACTGTACGAGTAAGTTTGAAGAAGGTGTTATGCTTCAGTCGGTTTACAGAAAAGGAATGATGTTGGTGGTTCAACAATCATGAATGGTGGCATGCCGTGGCAGCCCTGTTGATTTTGGTTGCATATCTACTATTGAGGGAGTTTAGAGTATCAACAAACTTGAAAATAAATCATTCAAACTTTTTGAAATTGCATTAGAATCTAGGGTATCAATGCAACTCATCTTGTATCCTCAATGAGCCTGCCATCCAATTGATCTGGATCTACTCACCCCATAGTGCGACATAATCCCCCAAAGAAACAGACTCCTCAATACCTGATATTTGGATATTGACAAAAATATACAAGGAATGAATTCCTCCGCAAATTCATAAATAATCAGTTTCAGCCAAGCTATATCCTGTCTCACTCGGAAGCAAAGTACCGTTTGGCCTTGCTCTTGAGCTGCTGCGCTTTCATCTCCGGTGGCATGATGGTGTGATGGACCACGTGCGGTCTGTAAACGGCATCCACAGGTGGCATCCTAACCAAGATTAGTGACATTCAAAGTGTCAGGCTAGAGGAATGATCACGTACCAATCGTCCACAGTCAATGGGAAGTATTCGTACAATGGATCAGCCCCCTCGTCGGCGGGACTGTTTCCCCTATTTGCCCCTGTAGTGGTATATCCCTTACCGGAGCTGGGACTGTGTAGCTCGGCGCTGGAGCGGTTGGGGCTTTTCTCATCCTCTGATAAAGATAAGTTGATTGGGAGAGAGGCGCCTTGTCGTGGAGCCGACCCTCTGCTATCTTGGGTAGTTGGGGCTTTAGCAGAGTTGCTCGAGTCGCTGGACCAGGCTGGTATTGGGGGCCTGGTCATTGTCGGTGATAAGGCAACCCTTTTTGCTGGATGGGGACTTGCAGCTGGTTGAGGACTGGGTAGAGGGTGAGATGTTGACTGAGGGGTTGCCCAATCATTGGATTGCTTATCTGTCAGTATTTTCATTCGGTGTGCTTATTCAATGGCAACCTACCTGGACAGTGCCAGCAGGAGGGAATCTTTGAGTGAAGTTCGACGAATTCTCCCGCTCCAGTTTAAGTGTTGGTTGGTCAACATTTGACGTCGAAGTGCTTCTCCTCTCAAACCGCTTATCACCTGTGAGAGGGACGTCTTTTCGGCTGTCGAAGTTCCTTGGGCTTCGACCCCGCACGATAACCGGACCTGACTGTATCTCTGCGATCTGGACAAGCTCGCCCGTCTGTGTTTTCCCCAGAAGACTAATTTTGACCACGTAGTGTTGTTGCAAGCCTTTTCTTCGGCCGTTGTTGGCTGTAGCATGTTTGAACTGAAGGCGTTTCCAAGATATGGGCAAAGAGACACGGTGGGCGTCGAGCTCTTGACCTGTTGAGAGATCCAAGTTAATAGTGGGTGGTGCTGTAGCAGATTTCGAGTCGTCGCCTCCTTGGGCGTTCTTCCAGGGTATTGATATTATTTCGGTGCCTTTTCCTTCAATGGACTCGATGGCTGTGATATTCGCCAGTAGTTCGAATATTTGCATGTGTTGTCCTTGTTCATCCACAACGCTTCTGATTACACGGGGTAGAACGATCTGTCCTGAGCACTGCCACAAGTTGCGTCGATAACAGGTCAACTCTAGAGGCCGTCCTGTTGACTCTCCACCAAATACATCTTCAGCGACGAAGAACATGCCATATAGTTCAGCAGTCATGCTAGCTTCCACAAACTGATTATTCTCGTTGATAATCGAGGCGCTCGATACAGGAGCAGAGAAGCCCAGAAGCTTATTATCAGGTTCTTGGGGGGATGCATCTTCCTGCAAGGCATCTTGATGCTGCGGAGGGTCGAACTGACGGGTCGAGTATTGAAAGGGATCTTCAAAGGTTGAGAATGTATCCAAGTCGTACGAAGTGCCAAAGGGAAGAGTCTGCAGTGCAGCCCCATCGCTGTAGATGACAAGTCAGCTTAATCCGGTCCCATCCCATCGGTCGTGCGCGCGTCGCAAGGGTGAGGTTATGCAGTACGTACAGCAGCGACTCGTCAAAGGTAATGTCCTGATCGAAGACGTCCATGCTCATACCCTGAGGCTGTCCCGAGCCAAAATTCATCGCCATTGTTTCGCTGGAGGAGGCGCCCGACGGAAGCCCCGGCATTGAGTTGTAGGTGGACATGGCATTGTTCAGTTGAAGGGAACCGTCATTGTCTCGATGGGGATCAGGTCAGCTGTGCGTGTGCGCGGCGGGGAATAGCGACACAACGTGATTGCGCGCAAGTTTGTGTAACGGTCCAAAATGAGGGCGATGAGTTGGCGACACGAGCGATGACGGTTGTTTCTCCGGTAGAGGGCCGAGTGCTCAGAGGATGAAGCAAGTGATGAGCAACCAAGAGCAAACAAATTGGAGGTTTAACTAGAGGTTAGGAAGGTGGATAGATTCAAGAGCGGAGACGGAGAGCCCAGACGGAGAATGTGGACCCGGACCCTACAGCAAGTCCAGTAGCTTTTGCGGAGTGACCCACTGAGGCTGCCCTGGCTGACTTCTATTCTTTTCAATCCATCCAATCCATTCTATTATTATCATTCGCTTCAACTATTCGCCGAGACGGAGAGCTTCGTGAGCTTCATGTGAAAGCGCTAGGCAAAGAGAAGAAGTTGGGAGTTGGGCGGTTAGACTGCACTATCTTAGCGGCCTCGTGTGAATTGACTGCAGAAGAGGCGCTAATTCCGTCAAACTCAATGGAAACATGATCCATAAACTACCAAATGATTCAACTTTTGATTATTGTCTAGGTATTAATACTTTTAACTGATACTCTGGGTATTCTACCAGTCTAGCCCATTCTCTTTGCAGATACCTTGACGCCTATTTTATACAGTTGTTGTGATGAGTGGAGGTAAGGTACCTAGGTAGTGAACAACAAACAACTCTAATCCTTCACAGCAACTTGCTCTCCTTCACAGAACCAGAGCCAGACACTTTCTCTCCAAATTTCCACACTTCATCCAATACGAGAACCTCAGTCGCTCCCCTGACTTCGCCCCGGACTTCGGGTTCATCCGACAGGATCACCAGGTCCGCGTCTGCCCCGGACTCTAGTGTGCCTTTGACTCCCTGCAAGCCAAGCATAGCCGCTGGGGTCGACGTCACGGCTCCCAAAGCCTGGGGAATGCTAGCCCCAGTCCATTTCATGAAGTTGTTGACGCACTCGAGTAGCGTGATTGAGCTGAAGAAAGTTAGATAAATCTACTTGACAATTCAATATCAACACACTCACCTTCCAGCAATTGTGTCAGAGTTCTCAAGAAGTAGCTTAGAACCCTGCTTGACAATATTGCATGTGTACTCTCCGTTGGTCCAAGGATAGGCTCCATCGGGAAGACCGACAAGGTGCATCGCATCCGTAACCAGAATGAAGCCGTCAGGGTGAGCACTATATGCAATCTTGATTGTTGTAGGGTGCAAGTGAATGCCATCGGAGATGATGCCAAAGTAAGGTCGCGGCACACTCTCGGCTTTACCCAAAACTCCAAAGACGCCTGGATTTCTGTGATGCAGTGGGCGCATGGCATTAAAGAGGTGTGTAATCATCGTAGCGCCCTTGCTGACAGCTTGAGATGTCTCTTCGTATGTTGCCTCGGTGTGGCCGACAGAGTAAATAATTCCTCTCGCTGTGATCTCCGGAATCAGGTTCATCATCTGTCCACGTTCCGGCGCGGCTGTGATCATCTTGATGGGTAGCTTGGAGCCATCAGCGCGAGGCGTCATGTTGTCACGGCCATAGCATCGCTCAATATCCTCAATAGACTGAGCTTGAGTGAGGACATCAACATTGTGGACTCCATTCTTGGTAGGGCTCAAAAAAGGACCCTCGCAATGAGCACCGAGAGATTCTGCGCCGTCGTCGGGGATCCGCAATTCTCCAGACGGGCCCAGATACGGGAGTGTCTGCCGGTAGTGTTAGCTTCATGTACGATGACTCCACCATTGAAGAAGCTTACTTTTTGGTACAGCTCCGGCCGTTGGCTTGTGATGGTTGGGATGTAGGATGTGACCCCTGTCTTGACCAGTAGGCGATTGGTCTTTTGGACGTTTTTGCCATATTCGGTCATGTCATCGAGCAGGGTCGAAAAATTGAAACCGAAAGCTCCGTTGAGCTGGCATTCAATCAGACCTGGAGCGATGATGCGTCCACCGAGATCAAGTGTTTTGTCGGGCATATTGCGGCCGCCATAGAAGGAAGCCTGGCTATCGATGATTTTGCCAGTGATTGAACTGACCCAAAGATCCTCCCAGACCAACTTATTGCCTTTTAACAGTCGGCAGTTGGTGAACTTGGTGAGGCCATTCTTTGGCAGCGTGGGCGAGACGGCCATAGGCATTGTTGCAGGGTGCCGGAGTGTCTGTGAAAGAATTGTTAGATAGTCAAAGGTGAGGTTTATGGTTAGGGCGAGTGTTCTCAAGAACAATGGTTATGCACAATATTGCATGCAAGTCGAAGGCAAATCATTGTATACTAGTATTCCCGGAAATTCCATCACCAGGCATCAAAACCCTATCATAACGCCGAGAACGGCCACGTTTTTCCGGGTAGAGAGGCCATATCTCATCATCATCATCACGACTCGTTAACCGTGCAATTCGTCCCATCTGGACAGTGCCATCATTGAAGCCTACCACGAGACTGTGTGGAGATTCTGGAACTGGTATGGTATCCTTTTGGTAGGTTGCTGTGCATATTGATAGACCAGGGTGCTCAACTTGGGTACAAAGAGCATGGCATCCGTCCATTCTGCTCCAGAAACAATGCTCATCCTTACCTGGTTCAACTTCTCCTGACTCGACACGACAAACACAACGCGAAACCGGCCGGTTACCTTGACTTTGCTGTCCGCAGATCCTCAGTTGCTGTTGTTCCATGTAACGTTAACTCATGGGGCGTAACCCATCGACTCGGAAAGGACGGGCATAAGACAAAGCCGAGACCCACACCCGCCCAACACCGGTACCTTCTTGTACCAGCCAATCATCCTACACTAATCAATTTAGCCGGGGTTTAGGCGCTCGGCAACATTCACAATGGCCCCTCCTTCAGCATCGTCCTCATCCTCACGAGAAGACCACGACAATGCATCGCATCGTTACCTCAGACACGCGGGGCCGTCAAGGATCGAGCCCAGCCCACAGAAAAAGAGAGCAAAGTATCATGTGACGAGGCATCGTCGCCGCCCAACCATCATGGCCCAAACAGACCATAGCGACCTGGATCCATCATGGCAAGATCTCGACCGGTACGTACCCACCAGTCTCCGGACGGGACGGATGGAAGTGTCATGGTCATGGGCCTTGGCCTCTCCACCTTTCGGCTCCGAATCTCGGACCATTGGACTCGATCTGAAGCTACTCATGCTAAATAACTGACGGTGTAGTGCTATTGGACAGATCTTGATCATGGGATGGGATGGCACCGAAGTCACCCCCCAGATTAGGACCCTTATCGAGGATCACCACCTTGGATCTATTATTCTTACTGCAAAGAATCTGAAATGTGAGCTTTCTAGTCATAGACAGTGGACCTCTTCCAAGGCTCTAACTTTACCAAGCCGCTCAGCAAACGGCTGAACTGGTCCAAGAATTACAGACCATCGCAAAGAACGCTGGCCACCTACAACCTTTACTCATCGCCCTTGATCAGGAGAATGGCGGCGTAAACAGTCTTTTCGACGAGGACTATGTCTGCCAGTTCCCTAGTGCGATGGGCATTGCGGCTACTGGCCGAGCAGACCTAGCATATGAAGTCAACAAAGCTACCGCAACTGAGATCTCGGCCTGCGGTGTTAACCTCATGCTGGGACCCGTCCTTGATGTTTTGAACAACGCGCGGTACCAGCCTTTGGGAGTGCGTGCCACCGGTGACGATCCACAAGAAGTCTCTCAGTACGGCCTGGCCGCCCTCAGAGGAATTCGTGATGCAGGAATAGCTTCTTGCGGCAAGCATTTCCCTTCATACGGAAACTTGAACTTTCTTGGCTCAAACCTAGACGTACCAATCATCACCCAAACACTTGAAGAGTTGAGCATTAGTGCTCTTGTTCCGTTTCGAAATGCTATTGCATCAGGCAAACTGGACGCCATGTTTATTGGAGGTTGTGGTATATCCAACCCGTCCATGAACGTGAGCCACGCTTGTCTTTCGGATCAAGTTGTGGATGAATTACTTCGAGACGAACTCGGATTTAATGGCGTGGCAATATCAGAGTGTCTAGAGATGGAAGCTCTTAGTCACGAGCTCGGCGTTCAAAATGGTGTCATCATGGCTGTTGAAGCAGGCTGCGACCTCGTTCTTCTATGTCGTGCTTACGATGTTCAGCTTGAGGCCATCAAAGGCTTGAAGCTTGGTTATGAAAATGGCATCGTTACCAAGGAGAGAATCTTTACATCCCTGAGAAGGGTGCTGAACCTCAAGTCGACATGTACTTCCTGGGACAAGGCTTTGAACCCCCCTGGCATTTCTCTTCTCTCTCAGCTCCATCCCTCTCATCTCGAATTGTCACTCCGCGCCTATGGCGACTCAATAACAGTCATTCGAGATAAAGAGAAACTCATCCCGCTCACAGCTTCGATGCATCCAGGAGAAGAGTTACTCTTGCTCACGCCTCTAGTTAAACCACTCCCAGCTTCTTCTCTTACGAAAAAGCTGCTCGCTGCAAAAGACAGTCAGAACCAAGCCGTCGGGACTCACGAAATGTGGGCACATAACGACCGCGATCGCAGCGCTATCATGAGTGGAGAAGGTGTCTTTCGAGAGTTTGGCAAATCGCTTGCCCGAGCACGAAATGAGAAGTTACTTCATACTAGCTATACAGCTAATGGGGTCCGTCCAGGTAAGATTGTTGTCTCGACAAGTCCTGACATTTCTGACCTATTTTAGTACACGAAAATCTGATCCATAGAGCTTCTTGTATTATCATTGTCACTGCTGATGCCAACCGAAATCTTTACCAAGCTGGCTTCACCAAGCATGTCGATATGATGTGCTCTATGCTTCGGACCAGAGGCCAGAAGAAGCAGCTAATTGTCGTTGCGGTCAGTTCACCTTATGACTTTGCTATGGACAAATCTATCGGTACATATTTGTGTACTTTTGACTTTACAGAAAACGCCTTGCACGCTCTTGCCAGAACGTTGGTAGGAGATATCACGCCCCTCGGTACTCTTCCTGGTACCTTACGGAAGAGCAAAAAGGTGCTCAAGTCTAGACAGCATTGGCTGGTTGAAGAGTACAGCTCGGATCGAGACGCGTCTGGACTGGATGATCTCATTCGTGCTGTCCATCGAGCAAGTGCGCCAGATCTGCAATTCTTACGGACGACAACTGCCGCCTCGTTTCAGCTAAAGAACCCGAATATTGTGGAAACACACTTTGTGGTGAGAAACAGTAGTACAAATGCCTTGTATGGATTTGCTGCTACTTACTTCGTTCATGGGGTTGGTATTCTAGGCGCAATCTTTGTTGAACCTACGAAACGCGACGTTTCTATCGGTAGGTCGCTTCATCGACGAGCGCTTAGAAGTCTCTTGCAGCGTCGGGGAATCAAAAACGTTCAGATTGGCTCGGCCTTCCCTGGCGTTTTCCTAGGTATTCCTGTTGATGTTGAGGTAAATACGATCAAAGAATGGTTCTCCAACAGTGGCTGGGACGTTCAGTTTCCCCGTCGCGTATCAAACATGATGATACAGGATCTCGCGAGCTGGTCTGCCCCTGAAGGCTTGCTCCAAAGTATTCAAAGAGCTGGTATCAGTTTCGATCTCATCCATGGTCTAGACAATGCGGATGGTGTGCTTGGCCATGTTCGCACTCATGCAAATCCGGAAGTCTTGGAATTGTACCGTCACGCGTCATCAGAATCGAACTCGATTGGGATCGTGCGTGCCAAAGACACATCAGGCGCTTTATTGGGGACAATCATTGTTTGCAAGCAACACAGCCCCTTGGCAACACATGTTCCGCCTTTGAAATCCCGTTCTGAAGATATCAGCGGCATTCTTGCACCGGTTGTTCCAGTATCGTCGCTTGCGACTCTGGTTCTTCAGGGCTTAGTACTCATGGGTGTTCGTCAGGCTAAGAGCCATAAAGCAACAAAGGCCATTCTAGGTTGGGTAAGTCTGATAGTGTCCCCGTTGTTTTTTGGTTACTAATGGTATAGGTCGTGGATGACGGCACTGAACCTCTGACGGCCATGGGCTTTGAGACGCTTCAGGCGTTTGATGAGATCACCAACTCTCCTGAAAACGTAAGACGTTCGATTTCCTGCGGAATTGATGTGGACTGACAAATGACAGTTTGCGAACTTGACATGAAATTTATCATTACTTGTTGGACATGATATCAGGTGTGATTTGGTTTCTGCGGTCGAGCTATTTACGGTCTATATATAGCATGGGGCTTTTCAGGCTACTCGGTTCATCCGGTTCCAATTATCTATTGCAAGGCCTATGTTTACAATCTAGGCGTTTAATCATGAGTCCAACGGCCCCATCCGTGTCTGTGACTGTCTCGAAACGTCTACTCCGAGAAGAGAAATTACAAGTCGAAGAACAATTATCATGATAAACTTTCAACCAATATCGCCTTTACATGACTGTGTGTCTGGAATAGTTATTTCATTGTTCTATATGTTTTATATCTATCATTACGCTCAACGACTTTATAACTTTTATATCCTCTGTCTAAATGCGACGACCGGATTCATCAAAGTTGATCTTCTCGCCCGAGTTAAGAGACTCCTGGAGGGCACAACCGATCTGGACGGCCTGGACAGCGCCGCTAAGCTTGAAGGGCAACTCGTTATCGTCGAGTACAGCAGCAGTGAACTCGTTGGCCTCTGTGACAAAGGCGTACTCGAAGCGTCCGTAGTAGTCGCCGGGGATCTCTCGTCGGATACCAGCAGGCTCATGCACCTCGACCAGGCTGCCAATGGGGTTGGCGTTGACGGAGAGCTTGCCGTCAGTGCCGATAATCTCAGTCATGTCGTGCTGACCAGCAGCCATCATACGTGAGGAGTAGAAGTGGGCAATCTTGCCGCCCCAGAACTCGACGATACCAACGCCGTTGTCGACGTCGTTGTGCTTTCGCAGGTCAGGCTGAACAGCGGTGATGCCCGTGGCAACGACAGACTTGACAACCGAGTCCTGGCCAAAGTACCACAGCGCAAGGTCGATGTCGTGGATGTTGCAGTCGACAAAGATACCGCCGCTGAACTCGGCGTAGGCGACGAAGAAGCCTGAAGGGTCGAGCTTGTCACATGTCTGAGATCGGAATACGGAGGGACGGCCGATGGCACCGCTCTCCATGCGTCGGAAGGCATCTCTGTAGGAGGTATCGAAGCGGCGAGAGAAGCCGCACATGACCTTGAGATGAGGCTTCTTGGCGGCAGCGTCGACGACTGATTGGGACTATTGGTTGAGGTTAGTCATGAGCGTGAAATATAAGGGAGTATGGCTGGACCTACAATATCGACACGGGTGCTCAGAGGCTTCTCGCAGAGAACATGCTTGTCAGCCTCAATGGCCTGAATAGCCTCCTCAGCGTGTGCAGTGGTGACGGTAGCGACCACGACAGCCTGGAGGCCGGGGTGCGTGAGCATCTCCTTGTAGTCGCTGTAGATCTTGACGCCCTCGAGGTTCGTCTTTGCCCATTCAGCCTCCTTGGGGTCGGGGGTGAAGGCGGCGACGAGCTGAGCGCGAGGAGTGCGGTTGTGGAAGTTGAGGGCATGACGAGCGCCCATGCGGCCGAGGCCAGCGATGGCGACTTGAAGCTTGGGAGCAGACATTGTTGAGTAGAGAGAGTGTGTGAAGAGGTGTTGGAAGTTAGAGAGGCGGTGGTCTGGCTGTGTATACTTGTGTTTGGGTGGTCCACCTCAACAACAATGACTGAGACTGATACTGATACTGATACTGAGAGTAGAGGATAGTTGTTTGAGAGAATGATCAGCAACCTCTTCTCACCTTATACCTTGAGCTATCTCGGCGATCGGAGTATACAATGCCCATTCAAAAACCGTGCAAAGCGAATTCGGAGCTCTCAAAACATTCTGGTTTGCTTCCTCTGGACCCTTTACCCTTTACCCCTCCATAAACAACCCCACGTTTCGTTTCTGCACATGTAAAGCGGTGTCTGTGAGTGGCTTGAATCATCTCGGTCTGGTTAGCGAGCAGATCAAAGACATACCTAGAGACAAGAAGCATTGCCAGATAGAGCAAGGAGCAACGAAGTCACTCGGCGCCTCCTACTGTATCTAGACATTTAATGATTGTCTCTTGATCCCTGTCGTCTCCGCAAAACTTATGCATCGCCTCCGCATAAACACTTGGCACGGACGTGTTTAATGTGGGGGACGATACGTATCACGACTTTGACCTTCAAAACAAGACATGATGGGAAAGATTGGCCGAAGAAACCAGGCATAGAACAGCAAAAACTTGGAGACTTTTCATTAGGGAAATTCTGGCCGATATCAGCCCCTGCCTCTCCCCTCATTTACACTATTTATGCTACTCCATACTCGACCTAGTCTCGATCTGACTCGGCCATCTCGTCCCCCGCACTTCTTACATGGATGATGGAAATTTCCCCATTGGATAACTTGAGTGTCGATGCCGAATAATCTCCAACGCAATATCACGAGACGCTATCTGGCCATATCCAAGGATTAACCATGTCCAGCCTCTCAACCGGATCACGAAGTTGCACTTTATTAAACTAAAACAGTATTTGTTGGCTCTAGGTAGCCTTGTTTCATCGATTTGCTTTGAGCTGGGTTCTTTTCATCTCCTGTTGTCCGAAGATGAATGTGTGCGCATTCGCTCCCACTAAAGAGTCACTAAGTAGCAAAACCACATGGCAGACCACATGGCATGGCATATACTTAACTTGGGCCAATCTGACTAGATTATACGTTAGCTCTTATTAGAGAAGGCGGGATCGATTTAAGTGCTACCTATAACATCTATAGCTAATAAGGTCTAGTAATAACTTAGTCTTAAGTTAGGTAATGGTTCTTTATTATAATTTCTTATAATAATAAATAGTCTTTAATAAAATTAATTATTATTTTTAATGGTTTAAGCCTTAAGGTCTTAATAATCTATTAAATTTTATAAACTTATATCTTATTATTATAATATTAATATTTATTTTTATCTATATTAGGAAGTTCCTGGGTTTATTAGACCCTCTAGATACTCTCTGGGGCACTTTATATATAGCAGTTAGAGTTATATTCTTAAGTTTCAATGAGCATCGATTGGTTATTAAGCGAGCGGAAACTGTGACAGACCAATAATTGTAGATATATCATTGTGCAAGTATATCAAAGTTTAGGAGTCTTGTTTCAACGCAGAAACGTCTACCAAAAACAGTTCCTGAATAAAGACTAACCCTCCCAGAAACCATTCCTGAGCCTAGGTATGCGTCCTGTGCACCGAAACCCCATAAAAACATGGACAAACGCCTCCCATAGATACCAATTTCACCACCCTCTTGCAGCTACTCAAGCCTTGGTGTCCTCCTCAGAAGATGATGCTGCCTTGTTAGCCATCTTCATCTCCTTCTGGAAGTCTCTCGCTCGCTGGACACCGAAGCCGTGCTGGAAGATTTCTCGGATGTCCTCAAGAGTCATTCCCTTGACCTCAGGGTAGCAGAAGTAGATGCAGACCCAGCCGAGAATGCAGATGGCGGCGTAGAAACCAAAGGCGCCAGAAGGAGTAGTGTTCTCCATTTGAGTGAGGAAGGTTGAGGCAACGATTATGTTGGAGCCCCAGCAGGTCATGGTGAGCATCATGGTTCCCATGGCACGGACTTCCATGGGGAAGAACTCGCTGGAGAGCCAGGCGGTGTTTCCGATACCAGAGGAGTAGAATCCGACAAAGACGACCATAGAGATGAGAACCACAATAGCACTCCAGCCAACAGTAGCGTCCGAAGCAAGAGACAGATCGTGGTTGATGGGGATGAACTTGAAGCATACAGCCGCGATGATGAGTGCCAGACCCATGAAAGGAACAGTGATGAGCAAGATCCTTCGGCGACCAGCACGATCAACAAGCATCAGGTTGACCCAGGTAAAGATGAAGTTGGTTCCAGCAATGACAGTACCGACAGCAACAGGGTTGGAGAAGCCGACGAGCGAGAAGAGCAGAGGCGAGTAGTACATGAGCGAGTTGAAGCCGCTGAGCTGAGAGATGGCCATGAGACCACACGCAGAGACGAGAGCGCGGAAGTTGGCAGGGATGACATAGAGCTGCTTGAACACCCACCACATCGACTTGCCGGCGTTGAGAGCTTTGGCCTGCTCGACGTGGAATGTGATGTGACGGATCTTCTCCTGGACCTGCTCCTCGGTGCCGTTGGGGAAGATTCGGCGGATGACCTTGGCGGCTTCTTCAGGCTTGTTGTGGAAGATGAGCTGACGAGGAGACTCAGGGCAGAAGGGAAGAAGAGCGCCGAGAATAAGAGCAGGGATGGCACCGCCGCCGACCATGTATCGCCAGCCGCCGGCAACGTGGGCGAAGGCGGCTCCGACGCCGTAGGAGAGGAGCTGACCACCGGTGATAGACATGTTGTCGAGACCAATCATTCGTCCTCGATACTTGGCAGGGGAGACTTCAGCTATGTATAAAGGGATAATCATAGCTGCAGATCCAACACCGAATCCAACGACAAGACGACCAACAGTCATCTGCTCGACCGAGAAAGAAGCAGCCTGGATGATGGCGCCGATGGTGAAGAGAACGCAGCCAACATAGATGGCAATCTTTCGTCCATAGCGATCAGCTGTGAGACCGGCAAAGATGGCACCCAGAAAGGCACCGCCAGAGGTAATGGAAGTGATGAGCTCCTTTTCTTGAGAGGTGAGAGTCTTTCCGAGGTCTTCGTTGATGTAGACAAGCACAGCTGAGATGATTCCTGTATCATAACCAAAGAGCATACCGCCAATGGCAGCAGTGATACTGACTAGCCATGAGAATTTGCCAGTCTTTGTGTGCTCGATGGAGTCGAGCTCGTCGAGGTTGTTCTCCTGAATGGAGCTTGGGGAGGCAGTATCCTCGAGATGCTCGAGGTGCTCCTTTTGGTCGCCCTTGGTCATGGACATGATGAAAAGAGAAGTAGACGACTGGGGTCGTTACAAGATAGAAACTCCTTGTCGAGAGGTGGAGGAGACTGGAGAAGAAGAAGAGACTTGAAGACTGGAGATGTTGATCTGGGATGAGAAACTGTTCGAGATGATGGCCCAGCAGCTGTCTTATATGCCGAACGTGAAGCACTTCTCTCGAGCTAGGATCGGTTCTGGGCTTGATAGACCCTGTTACCCCAAAAACTTGGCTACTTGGCTAACGATCAAGAGGGTGGTAAGGAGGAGAGTTGAGTCTTGCCATTCTCAGCTTCCCCTTCCCCGGAGAGAAGAACGTGGAAAAACCCAGCTAAGAGCTAAAGTTACAGTACTGTACCTAACCTAGCCCGTGCTGCGTAGGTAGTGCTACGGCTACGACTTCGCCGCTGCCCTCGGCACTGTCAACGGCTCTCCGCTCTCCCCAGATTCTGCTAAGGGGGCGGCACTTAGACTTCTGCTTTGGCCGTTTGGTGATTGGCTCGTGCCGAGATCCAGACCGGGCTTAGGTTCGTTTACTCCGGGATTTTTCGTACCAAGCCTTTTTTTCCCCCAGAAAATGACGCGCACTATCGCTCGATGAAGCCATCCCCAAATCATCAGCCCCCGGCTCCAGACTCCACCCAACCCCGTGGGGAAGTCTCCCGTTGGGCGGGGCAGCGCAGATCTGCATTGCGTCTCTTGAAAGTTTAGGGCTAAAAACAGGATATTGCTGCTCTCTAATTCGTCTATCCTCTAGGTTTCCACTGGTCGAGTTTCCTGTTGTGCTGAATCAAGTAATTTCCTCTTTCGACCCCCTCTCCTCATTCTTCCACATCCTCTCAACCCAAACCCCATCACCATCGTATCACCAAAGGCTTTGCCTGGCACGGCCCGTTTCGTCCTCAATTTCCACTCACTCACTTGCCTCGTCTATTCCGGAAATTACGGTAACAGGATAATGACGTCTTGATGGCCCCTTGTCTTGTTTACTTTTCCCCCATCGACTGACCCGACCCGACCATGCAAGATACTACGACTACGGCTACGACAAGGCCGCTCAACCCCTGTACGGTAAGTGACGCCGCTATGATCCGAGAGCAAGCATGTATGTAATACAGTACGCTAACAGTTGATGATTTCATAGGTTTGCAAGCAGAGGTGAGTTGCTAACAGCTAACAGTTAATCTAACCCGGCAATATCGCCCGTTCAACGGGTGATTGCTACCTCACACATCTGATAGTGGGCTAACTATGTAACTCTGCTTCTGTTAGACACCTAAAGTGTAAGGCAACCTGCTACCAACATGTGATAATCGCTAATGTCTGAGTGAAGGCGACAACGATCGTCCCTCTTGTGCCAACTGTCGAAAGAGCGATATTGAATGCGTTCGTGGCTTCAGTGTGAGATTTCGCCATGGACTGAATCCAAGGTATGGTCCCAGTACCTGCCTCTAAATCTATCACTGATTACCTCTAGTATACGGTCTGGCAAGGCCATCGAAGCAAAAAACAAAGACTACAACTTCTCCCAGGATCAACCATGGGTCAAGACCAACAGGGCCCTAAGCTTCGTCGATGAAACTCCTGACATTATCAACATTCATGATTCCAGTACTGCCAACTTTGACACTCTGGATAACTTCAGCATCGGCCTTGACCTCGAAGACGCCAGCAACATTCCTTCGCCGCCACTTACTGCTCTGCAGAGACTTCGATCACGAGAGTCTGATTCCGGCCCCTCTTCAGAGCACGACAGACCTAATTCAACGCCTGTTTTTGCAGCAAGTCCCTCGGCCAGAGACGGTGAGCGTCCCTCCAAGAAGCGAGCTTTGAGTTCCTCGTCTACTGGAGCATGGAGAAATACTCCTCGCTCAGACCCCAGTGACGCCCTGTCACCCAGCCAAAAATCTGTTGACACAGGCCCATTCTCAAAATACGCGACTTCTCCCCCTATCGAATCACCTTCCCTCGACAACGATATCATCCTCGGTGTTGGGAGTCCTCAAATTGTCGCTGCACTCGCCAGCTCGCGTCAGGCGGATCTCTCAATACCCGTGGAGCATGTTACAGAGGCCATATCTGGTATCTATCTTGACGCTCCAAGATGGCCACTAGAAGATCCCCAAGAGGCCATGCTTTTCTACAACTTCATTCACGTCTTGGCGCCGCTATTCGATCTATGTGACAGTGACCGGCATTTTGCTACAATCGTTCCACGTCGAGCTGTTATCTGTCCACCCCTTATGAATGCGGTACTAGCTGCTTCAGCCAAAAGATTGAGCCGTGTAGACGGTTTTGACGGATTAGTAGGCGATCGCTATCACCAGAATTGTCTCGATGCCCTAATTCCAGCCCTGTCCAGTTCAGCAGCGGTAATGGACGAGAATCTCCTGACTGCCATTGTCATCCTTCGCTATATGGAAGAACTCGACGTTCCTCTCACCTCGGCCGACACAGCAAGCGAATCCCATCTTGTAGGCACTCGAGTTTTTGTTGCAGCTCAAGAAAAGGTCCTCGACTTCACGGGTCTTCGCCGGGCAGCCTTTTGGGTTGCACTTCGACAGGAGATACATATGGCGTTTATGCAGGCTAGACCAGTTCATCCTAATTTTGCCCTAGAAGATATTTCTCGACTAGTGCAGAACGACGATTCTTGCTGTACATTTGCGAATCTAACGATCCTACAATGCGCTGCCTGTCTTCGCTACTGTTACGGCTCTGACGACCAGAGCTTTGCTACATGGGAGAGATTACAGGAGGCCCAAGAACGGTGGTGGGCGGAAAGGCCATGGCATTTCCATCCTATGTACATCAACGAGGGGGGAGGTGGAACTTTCCCACAGGCCCTCTATCTTAACGATGCCGTCGTTACTGGAGTGCTTCATTACCTGCTGATCAAGGTCCTACTTGCGGCTCACAATCCCAGAATACCTAAGCTGGGTCCTGGGCAGGCCAAGGCGGTCAAGACGATAAATGAAGAGATCAGAAAGACCGTCAAGATGGTCTGTGGGGTTGCTGAGGTATGTCTTTCGTCCCATGTTTACTGAAGATATTTACCAAGTTGAACCAGTCAAACCAACGCAACCCAACAGGCTATGCGTATGTTGTCTACAAATTCCTTTGTTTATAGAATCCTGCTGACAATAATTGCTCCAGATACGCATGTCTAGCCATCACCATGGCCGGCGATCGATTCTCCAGTATGTACGAACAAGAAGCACTTTATCAAATCCTGCAGAAGGCAGATGTACAATTTGGATGGCCAAACCGCTCCGTGTAAGCACCATTACATCCAGAAAATGACTCTCCTAACAAGACTTTTACAGACAAGAGTATCTGAAAGAGAGTTGGGGCTGGACTGAATCACCTGAAAATGTGAATTCTATGCCAATTCATGGGATGTTGAATAGCAATATGCAACTAGTATGAAGTTTATAATAATTACGAACTACTGTTGAAATTACTGTTGAGATTACTGGTGGTCACGCAAATGCACAGCTTGCTTCCAACGGATCATGCGATTAGTAATCAATTGAACTACCTCGGGAAGCAATAGGTGCACAGCTAGCTGTACGCGAGTCACGTGATCTTAAACGCACAGCTAGCTGTGCACCTATTG